>PPJL03000022.1:0-181626 GCA_003705745.3 Blastobotrys muscicola
ATCTGTCTAATAAGTCTCACTCGCTGTACGCGACTCGATACCTTGAGCGCGCTAGGATCACACCGAATTCTAACACTCACAACTCGAAGAAACCGAGCCGCACGTGAAGCGGAGGCGGAAGCAGCCAGTCAGGCACAGACGCGAGGACAAGACAGATCAGCGGTGCAAGAGGGGCTGACGATGGAAAACGAAGGCGACGAAGAAGACAGCGAACGATACAGAGAGCCGGAACACACTTTCGAATACCAATTGAATGAGGATGACGAAGAAGACCTGGGATCAAAGCGAAATCTTCAGTCTGATACGAGTGTGCCCAACAAACGTGTATGCAAATAGAGCGATAGATAAAGTACACTTTAACTCTGCCTCTAAATTATAGGAAGCGAAGCAGCCAATACGCCAGAAATGTGCCACGAGGCCATACCGGTTCTCTCGCTGCTGTATGAATCAGTATGATTTTTGTCGGGGTAGGACACGCTCACCGGCCGTGCCATCTCAAATGCTAGGTGAGAACATTACCATAACTGTTGCATCTGATGCTACAGTCGCCGGTGTGATTGTCCCTAACGCAACGGGCAACGAAGCTGTACCCCTGGCTTTTAGTGGCAATGGTACACATCCGACTGACCCCGATCACTTAAGTCAGTGAGGTCGACGGCACTACTGCGAAGCGAGACTTTGTCGGACGGGCTGATAAACTTACGATCAAGAGCACTCATGTGGTCATTAGGACCGCAATTCACACGCAGATGGTGTATTTATGTATAATGGGTTTAATTAATTGTATGCTATATATATGCTGTCTAGATGTTGTCTAGTTATACTCCAAAGTGACAGCTGGATTCATCAAGTTGTGGAGCTTGTCCTTGTCTGGTCTGTTCAGCAAGACATGAAAGTGGTCCAAGGCCTTGACGGACTGTAGCGCTGCCCAGTTCTTGAACCAAATGACATCATCTGCCTTCATTCCAAGGCGGTCCTGAAACGTTCTCTTGACGTAGTGCTCGATTTGAGTTCTTGCCTCAGGGGTCAAATCGCCCTTCGGTGGGACATTAGGTATGGGAGCTTTGGACCAGACGACAATGTGAGCGATATCCTCCTCGAGGCCGTAGGGGAAGTCGTTGAAGAGAATTGTCAAGTCTGAAGAGTGTTCCAGGAACGAGCCCACTGGCTGGAAGTCGGGGCCCCACTTGAGCCTTTCCGTTAGTATGAAGTTCAGAGTTCCTCCGTACTCTTCCTGATATCTCTGCTTGCACTTAAGATAGTGAATCAGGTCAGAAGGCTTACGCCTCAGGTTGATCAAGTCATTCGCCTCTATAATCCTCCTGAGCTCGGCCCAGCTCAGCGGAACATAGTTCTCGTCACCTTTGGCGATAATTGCCCTGTCTCTATCGGAAACAGTTTTCCAGAAGGCGTCGTCGTTCGTCATTGAATCAGATGTGGATCAGATGCGATAGAGATACAGTTGTGGGGGTGTGGGGGTTGTTGGGACAAGGCCAATGCCACATTGTGAAACATTCTTTGGCCTGATGTTACGTTTGTGAGTATTTGTTGCCCATATTTACATAGTGAGCTCTACGATTAGATTCAACCTGGAAATCTCTTGCGTATTCTTTTCCTCGTTCCCTTCCCCTCTATACCCGGGGTGTTATTCCGCTTATGCGTAACATGGTCGTTACGATATGTTGTCGCTTACTCCTGCTGCTCTCCAATGTGCCTCTCGTTCTCTGGCTTCCACGATCCCTCGAAATGATGCTTGACGAATGCTAGCGGGTGAGTCTCGTCCTGGGCTCCCATAGTCTGGACACCAGGGCTAAAACTGGTGATGGGCAACACAAGGACGTCAGAGACAAGCTTTGGCTCCTCAATTCCAGTGAAGTTGGACCACTTAACAGGGTAGTGTAGGCCACTCTTGACTCCGTCGTTGAAGTAGCCAAAGATCGAGTCGGTCCAGACACCTGGTCCAGTCCAGTCCATAATATCCGATCCTCGCTCCTGGGTAGAGGGCAAGTTGAGCTTACCAGTGTTTTTCTTCTCCAGTGTAGTCTCCGTGATCTTTGCCACGATCTCTCGCAGGACTGGGTGACCTGGCTTAGATTGGATCGTCCACTGACAGAACTGAATTCGTCGCGCGTACCACTCGGCCCAGTCTGGTCTGTCTGGGTCAGCCTCGATTCCAACAATCAGTCCGATCTTCTGTGGGTCCACGCTGTCGGGGATCCAATTGGGAACGGGCTGGAGGGCAGAGGTATCCATGTCGCTGTAAGTGCCGCCTCGAGCCAACAGAATCAGATATCGGAAGAAATCAGCCTTGAGAATAACCTCAGGCATGCTCTCGTAGGCTTCAACGACTTTTGGTGCGTTCATGTAGAGGTGTCGAATGAGAGTACCGGCAGTGTTGTCGGAGATGACCTCGTGGGTGAAGCCGGCATTCTTGTCGTTCCACGTCATGGCGTACTCCTTGAACTGTGGGTCAAACCTAGAGTCGTCCAGTTCATGCTTCCAGGTTTGCCAAATCAGATTTGGAAACTTAGTCTGAACGCCGTAAGGAAACAGCAGGGCCAATTGGGTTCGCACATTGGCGTCTGGTGGAAGTCGTCGGAGCTGCTGTAGTTGCCTGTCGAGGAACTTCCTCTCCTCCTCCAGCATCTTGATTCTTCGATCATATTCGTCCACTTTCTGGTCGCTTTCTCTTTGTAGTTGCTTGAGAGCCTCTTGTTCCTCCTGGGCCTTGAGAAGCCGCTGTTCTAGGCTCTCATCTTGAACGATATCTCGAACGGGGGCCTTCTGTCCGCTGAAGAAGAGGAAAAAGAGTGTGAGCACAGTAACAGCAGCCAAGACTGCTTTTCGAAATGTTAGCATGCTATTAATAGATATCGACACACACGAATCAAACACGAACGCGACACTAACGCGACACGATTCACAGCCTCGTCACAAACACGTCACCAACAAATGCGAGTCGAATCACGTCACAGTGCCGTCAAGAGTTTGCGTGTCTCAACCCAATCAACGTTGCTTCAAAGGGATGTCCCGAAATATTTCAGGGTTAGGCGTGGGCAAGGGTTGGGAGTGACGTGTTATCACGTCGGCCAGCATACCCCTACAGGCGTTTATGGTTACCCACCCAAACTTAGATTCTGGCGCCATCGGCGCAGTCCGGTGAACAACATTGCGTAGCTCAGATGCCGGATTACCGAGGCATTAGAGTCCGGGATCCCGAAGGCCTTAAAGACAGGTCCCCTTTGGCCCAAAACATGGCATCGGAGGAGTATTAATTAACGAGCCCTGCATTCATGTTGAAGAATCAAATATACGACAATTTTGCAATTAATCAGTATCGAAACCTTGAGCATGTTGAAGAATCAAATATACGACAATTTTGGGTATAAGGTTTAAGGTTTCGATATTGATCAGAGTTCGGTATCTTGATTATAACGATAAGTTGCCAGTCGAGCTAGTGGCCGGTGGATATATATCGATGTGACGCTGATCCTGATTGCGGTGGTATCCGAACTGCACGCGTGGATGTTATCTATTTCTAATTGAGTATAAGTAGGGCAGTGCTTAATCAATATGCCTTTAGTTGCGAGATGCACAAAGTTTAGAACATGGATCTGGCAAACCAGCATAGCCCTAAAATCTATACGTATATACGTGATGCGTACCCGCTATCAGAATGCATTCTGTGGACATTTGTCTCAATCCCGATCGATGCTCGCGCGGGAACGGAGACCCGAGACTGCGCGGCAACCTTGTGTGGGCATGTTAAGTCAAGCAAAAGCATGCTACTGCATACTTACAGTACGTGTATACCAGATGTTGCTTCTTCCAATGCCTGAATTCGATCGAAACAAGTCCCTGTGAAAATTTCGGAGAGTGCGTTACATGCCACGTACGGCATTATTAAATAACGGACATTCTGCAGGCACAGTAAGGTTTATTGCTATGAAATCCAGATGTGACGGGTTGGAGAGTATTTAGTCAAACGTGTTCGCATCTCCGTCGTAGAATTGCACGTGCATATCCTGAGATTTCAATCTGGCACACATTAGCTACACATCTGTATCGCAATTGCAACAATGATCACTTCTACTGTCTTGTCTACCGCCACCCTCATCTCTATCGCTTACGCCTATGCGATTCACAGCACACCTCCGGATCCTGGGTCAGTTCATTCTGGAGTCCCAATTCAGCCTTCTGAGCCCATTAATTTTCATTGGCCCTCTCCTCTGTCTCTGGGCTCTGTGAACAGTCTACGTTCAGAGCCGAGGCAGGCCCCAGGTCCAATTCAGGTGCCTGGTGTTTCACAAGGTCCTCCGTCGCTGCCGAACCCGGCTATTGAAAGTCCGCCCCCGATTCAGAGCTTCGGTGCTCTTTTCACTGTCTCGCTCGAGCCACCCCTACCAACGATCCACTTGACATCACCATAGACATGGTACCAGATCCAGCCACCCGAGGCCATATATAGCCGAGTGGCCGTGGCAAGTTAACACAGTCATTAGTCATCCAGCAGACTATAAAGAGCTGGCTTGTCTATTATATTCTAAACTTTTTACATTACGTACTGTGTGCAATATATTTGATTCTATCGTTAATTACTATTGGTAGCTATCCTTCAGAGCTCCCAACACAGAGCCCTTATGTGCATGATTGGCAACCTTGCAACGCACTCCCATGCCTCAATCCCGAGCCTGGCCGCAAGCCCAACCGTGACTGCTATCCCCACAGGCGCTGTTATATTAATGAGAGCGGAGGTGGCGATATCGCTCTTCCAACATTGCCCAGCGGTCTGAACTTGGGCATGCACTGAAGATGGTGATCTGACGACGGCGTTACTTATACTTACCTTCTCAGAGGCAACTTTCAGTGTAGGATCTATCGAGATTCCCACTCAAACAGCTGTCGAGAGCCCAAAATTCTTTGCACCTCTCATTAAATTTCTGCTGCAACCGCGAGTCCATGCGGGTGTAGCAGGATCTTCAATTGCCATGCAATCAATTAATGGCCTCACCCACCTCAATTCCCCCTCTTCATAACGGAAGTTTAGCACATTAAGTAGGTGAAAGATATTTTCCAGCCATGTAGTTCTTCACAAGGACAAAGCCATATACGCCGAGTGTCGCGATTGAGGGTATATAGAAGGCATACATAGCTTCTACCTGCATGAACGTCATGCAGGAACTAAGGATCAAGGCATTCTGATCGAGCTAGACCTTAATTGGAGTGAAAGCGTATATATCAATACGGCTCACCGAGCGCGAGAAATGGAGATCTCTCGGCAGGCCGATAAGACATAACTGGCATGAAAATTAGTGAGCACAGGCTCTGATCGATCGTCGACCGAAATATGGCCTTCAGGCAGAGTGCGCTAATGCCGTACGCGAAGACAAACATTATAAAAGGACCGAGAACCCTCTGTATTCAACGTCAACCTCCGGTTTCCCGTTTACTCTTATACCTTTCAGTCATATGCATCTCACAGCAGTGAAGTCCACCACTATATTTTCCTCTAGATATGTAGTTCTTACCTCTGCCGTTTACGGTTATGTGATCCGAAGTCCATCGGCTATCGAATCTCCTGCTCCAACTTCGTACACCCCTTGGACTGTTTGCACTGACAATGAGTGCATCACCGTCACTGAGCCATTCCACTCCGAGGCAACATACCGCTAGTCCAGGCATCGAATCGCCTGCTCCAGCTACGCGCACCCCTTGCAAGGACCATGTGCACCAAGAATGATCGAGTGCATCACCGTCACAGAGCCATTTCACGACGAGCCTACTGCTGCCCCGACGGCTGTAGAGATCTCTATACCAGCTTCATTCACAGCGTTCACGATATGTGCATGCACTGACAATGAGTGTATCACCGTGGCTGAGCCATTCCACCCCGAGGGTACTGCCAGTCCAGCAATCGAGTCTCTAGCTCCAGCTTCGTTCACGCTTTAAATTACGGTTCGTCAGAGAGATCACACAGTCACAACCGCTGAATGTTCCAGATCCAAATTCTGACCGTTACAAGTACACACACCTTGAATGAACTCGATAAAGCTATATAGCTAGGCCACAAGTCACTTCCTACTCACTCTGAAACTTATCCGTGCCACATTACTGCCACGTACGTGATAGCTAGGCAGGATAACAGTTCATTCTTGGAAATTATTGCCGGAAATCATGCTGTTGCCCTATAATCAAATTCATGCTTCGTCTAGAGCGAAACGCTATGCTAGTCTAGTCGCAATTCCAAATTTCGCGAAAACTCTAGTTCCGGACGCTTTGTGTCATCTATCACTCAAACAGACTCCAGTCGTGAACTTCCAATGCATTCAGAGCCTCTCTCACTACCTGCTTGATTTTCTCAACCTTCTCAACAGTTCCTCCACTTTTTAGCGTCTCCACCTGCTGATTAGTGCTCTCCATAATATAGTTGACCAGCATATCAGTGCTACTTTGTTTAAGTCGCACCAGGGCCATGATCAAGACGATATCGTGAATGTACTCCTGTCCTTCCTTCCCCCATTTCTTGACTCTCTGCGTGTTGGTCGAAAGCAGTGCTCGAGTATCTGGAATTTTTGTCTGAACCATCTCGTGACCAAGGTACTCAGCATTCAAGCCATTGTCCATGCAAACCAGTTCTTTGAAATGTGTTTGCAGCGCATCTTCGTCCGGCTCATCGACCATCTCCATCAGTTCAAAAACCATCGAATCGTCCGTTTCTAAAGTGACAAACACCTCTTGTGTATCTGGGACCTGTCGAAACACGCTAACATCCTGAAAATCTGCCGGTATCACCGTCGTGATCGCTCCTCCATATAGTTGAACCTTCATGGTGAGAAGTGCAAGCCGCAGCGCGTTGAACTCCCAGCACATATTGGCGAGTCGCTCACGTACATGATGAATTGGTAGTAAATTAGTTAAGTTATCTCATACCTTGGCCATAACATGGGCATGGTGTGAGATGACTGCTTACGATACACATTTTGCGTAAACTGGTTACATGCTAAGTAAATTAAGGTCGAGAACCAGGCCAACGACGTGAAACAGAAGCGGTTGAGTGACCCAAAATCAATGCTGCGCGATATACCCTAAGTCGACAAAGATGGTCACCCCGCTTTTGGACTACACAACTTTTCCCAGCCGTAGGGACTGGAAGAATGCTCCAATCTCTCGATTCAGCGCGATATCAAGTCTGACCGGACATTTGCAACTCCCTGTCCTCTTTATTCACCTCGTACTTTGAAGTCCACTTAGCCGTAGCTGACAGTTAGCTAGACAACTGCTCTAGTAAACTGGGTACTTGCCTGAGGCTATGGTATAAAGCGAAACGGTGATGTTCAAGATCATATCACTCCCGAAAAGCCTTTTCTCTCCATGGCTCGTCAATCGAAATATCAACTGCGTTGGGTGGAATCGCTTAACCCACGCGAACGACCTTGTGCCAGCTTCCATACAAACACATCAGCGGCTCAGGCAACCGAGGATGTTCACTTATTAGGGCCCAATAGGTCTGCCATAGGAAAACAGTCTGTAGACAAGTGAGTAGAAACACATTCTATCAATCAAGGAGCGTACCCTGGCGGCGGTGCAAATGATTTCGCCCGAATCCTCTCGGCTTCTTGGGCAGCTCGTTTCTGGGAAAGTTGTCTTCCTTTCATCTTTGCAGTCGCCGCCTGGGAGATTTTCCTTTGACGCAAGTATGAAGATTTTTGATCAGCAAACGCTCGTTCGACTTGAAGATGGTGCTGACTTGCTAAGGATTTCTCGAACGGTGCGAGAGGACGACCAGTCCAAATTTTTTTGGAGATCTTGTACAAATCTCTTTCTGTGGGCTTTGGATCGACCAAGGATTTGCTTTGTTGGCTGGTCCCCTTTTCAATGACTGGAATTGATGGCTGTCGAGGCATGTCGTACGGTGTGCGTACAGCCTTGGAAGGATCATGTCGATTGAGAGACGCATTTCGCTGAGCTTAATATTGACGTGCTCTTTCATTTCTATGCCTGTTCTATGCCTGTATTTTCGCAGAGTTTCTCCAACCTTTGTACATCAAATGACGATTTTGTATCGCTCGTGAAAGACTGCATATGCTTGAGGATCAAAGATGCGCAAAAGTGCAGCAAAAAGTCAGGGTTCCGAGAATGTACAGCAGCCACAGTGTTGAAATACCGCTTCAGTTTCTCACACAAAGCGTCCTTCTCCAATAAACCGTCTTGGGCCTGTTTCAAAGCTAGTACCCTACTCAACGCATACTCCATATCTCTCGATTGAGTCATGCAACATGAGCTCTTCAGGATTGTGAGGAATTCTGGCATGTTGTTAACCTTCCGTAGTGCTTCAGTACACAACTCTCTAGGAATGAGCTTCTGAAAATGTTTGGGCCCATTGCGATAAAACCATACTCTCTGAAACTGAATCAACATGGCAAATGCAGTCGTCTCCACGTACTCCTGTCCAGTAATCATGTCCCTAGTGTATGAGCAGACTTTGCTGGGGTCGGGAAGATACCAGTTGATCAGGTCGTCTTTAGACAAAGATCTCGAAACAGCAGTAAGGGCAGATTGAACCGTCTCACTATTTGCTCCAGGGTTGAACAGAATCGACCCTAATGACGCTTGGTCAGCTAGAGGAGCCTTAGAATCCCTTTTGTAAACAGATAGAAGTGTGCGGTAGTCCCATCGCGAAATGGTTTCAATCTCCTTTGAGCCATGGAAGATAGGGTTGAAAGCTTTGTCCCACACGAACGGGCTGATATTCTCAAGGAATTCGTCCTACCAAGCAAGTCGCGAACCGCACTGATTCACTGCCCTAGGCTCTATGAGGTCAAACCGAAAATAGTCGTGGATATTTGTGTGGCTCTTGAGATCACTTAGATCTGCCAACTTGGGATGAGCTTCATTCGAAAGTCTGGACATATCAACACTCAAAGATTCAAGCGACGTGCCTGTCAGTTCAGTATCGATAGGATATCGGAGCAGAAGAATAATGGTCTCGAACCACTCTAAAGAGACAACCACCTGATCCTGACCGAGTCAATACCACTCGGAGAGTTACTATTGTTGTGAAACTCACAGGAACACGCCAGGTTTGAACACGACAGGTTCAGTCACGGCCTGCGATTGAGCGTGGACCCGCAATAGAGAAAATATCTCAGCACCATGCAGGTGTGAAGCAATCTGCTTAGTCAGCAATCAGCAAGTACATTATGTAAGTTGCTCCTGGTCCAAATGATGTGAATTGATAACGGAAGTGACCTGCGTTCAGGGTACAATACAAGCCGCGCTTTATTGTAGGCGAATACGACGCGACCAATGTAAGTCAGTGAGGAATATGGCTACCACGAAAGCTGACTACAAGTGGAGATGAGGCTTTAAGCTCTTATGTCAGTCAGAAGTTACCTCATCATACTCCTCAGCATTTCCTGGCAGCTTGCGCCATCGCAGCCTTTCGCGCTGCGTTTTTCCGTTGCGAGTTCTCCCGTACACTCAAGTAGAACGCCTTCCTATGGGCGAACATGCTATCATCGTCGTAGAGATTATACTGCTGAGCTAGGGCCGCCTCCTTTGCTTTTAAAGGACGACCAGTCCAAATCTTCTTGCAGGCCTTGTACAAGGTATTTCTAGTCTCCAAAGACTGAATCCGCGGTTTGGGTCGAGAAATTGAGGGCGGAAAAGACGACAATGATTGTGATTGTGGACGAGAGGGAATTGAGAACGATGGGATAAAAGGCTCTTCTGTGACGGAATCAGGCAATCTCCCACGCTCCTTATCGATTGCCAGACGCATTTCATCTAGCTTATTGTCAACAAAACCTTTTGTGAGTAAGCTTGTCTGTTCAGAGAGATCGTTCAGACCCTTAAAATCAAATGCCGAGTCTGAAGACAATTGTGGGCAGTTTTCAGTTATGTAAGACCGCATGTGATCGAGTATAAGTGACGAACATAGCTGCAAAAACACTTCCGGGTTTCTAGACTGAGCGGCAAACGCCGAGTTCGAAAACCGCTTCAGCTTCTCGTGGACGTTGTGGCTAGTCATTCCGGCATCTTTTGATGGATTCAGTAAGAGTATTTCCGCCAGTAAAAGCTTCAAATCGTCGACTTGACTCTGACAGCATGCTCGTCTTAATGCGTCCAGAAACTCGGGCATGTTCTCAGTATCCAGTAACGCATCTGTACGCAAGTCTTGTGGAACTAGCTTCTCCAGGTGTTCAGGGCCGTTGCAATAGAACCAGACCCTTTGATATTGAATCAACATGGCAAATGCAGTCG
The DNA here is from genome assembly GCA_003705745.3 of Blastobotrys muscicola. Taxonomy (NCBI): domain Eukaryota; kingdom Fungi; phylum Ascomycota; class Dipodascomycetes; order Dipodascales; family Trichomonascaceae; genus Blastobotrys; species Blastobotrys muscicola. Next base: position 10,264 of record PPJL03000022.1, read on the forward strand.
TCTCGACATGCTCTTGTTCAGTAATCATGTCTCTGGTATAAGCACACACCTTGTTCAAGTCAGGAAGGAAAATGTCCAAGAGGTCTTCTTTAGTGAATGAAGTACAAGGCGGTGCTGCATTCGTTTCACATTTCACTCTGGGATCGACCACTTGATCCATATCACTTTTGTAAACGGCTAGGAGAGTAGAGTAGTCCCACACAGAGATGGTTTCAATCTCTTCGGATCCATGAAAAACAGGGTTGAAGTCTTTATCCCAGACGAATGGGCTGATGTCTTCGCAAAACTTGTCATACCAATCAAGTCTTGTGCCGCATTGAGCAACACTTCTGGGTATGATGAGATCAAACCGAAAGTAGTCGAGGACGCTAGTGTGACTCTTGAGATTGGCTAGATCGGCGACTTTTGGGATCACATTGCTTGCACTTTCAGCCATCGCCTGTACTGAGGGCTGTTGATCTGGTGGCTTCTAAATGCCGAGTGTTGGAGAGGGCCAGTGTTCTTGGTGGACAGCCGCTGATCGAGGTCGACTCGGTCAATGTATTCTGACAAGTCACTACTAGGCTAATGGATGGTCTAGAAGGAAAGCTGCCTGAAGACGAACGTGGACCCGCGATGGACCGGTGTGTAGCGCAGCTTTGAAGTTGTCCAATGCGCTTAGTCATCAGCCAGCAATTCGATTAGGTAATCAATCGTCAACAAATTCTTGTTTCTGATTCTCGTTCACAACTAGAAATTGACTGAAACTGACATGAAATTTTGATTTAACTATGCTGCACTGCTTACCTATTGGTATTAATAGGTTGGATAGTCTTCAAGTCAGATACGTGTACTACCACTTGGTAGCTCTGATCAAACAGGGAAGTGGTTTTAAAACAGACGGAACAAAAATTTGGGCAATCGCAAACTAAAGCTCAGGTTTTATTATCTCCATCATTTTCCATCCCTGGTTTGCCATCTTGTGTGGGCTTTGGGACTACTTTCCTTCCCGCGATAAGTGCAGAACGCTGGCTGGCACTCAGGTAAATTGCTTTCCTATCGGCATATTCGCTGTTTTCATTGTAAAGGTTGTATTTCTGAGCGTAGGTCTCCTCCCACGGTGCCAAAGTGTGGTAGGACCAGATCTTCTTGCAAATTCCGTACAAAATCTTATCTGATGGCTTGCCATCCTTAGCGTCTGGTGATTTCCTCGTGTTTGCTGTCAATGACTCCTCAGATCTGTTGTTTGCAGCTTTCACAACCTCTCTATTGATTGCAAAGCACATCTCATCGAGCTTGGAGTCGACGTACTCCTTGGTAAGAAAATCTGTCCTCTTGGTGAAATCACTCAGCTCTTCAAAGCTTAAGCTTGATTCCAACACTACCTCAGGATAGTGCTCGGTGATCGACTTCATGTGCTTCAGAACTAAAAAAACGCATAGCTGTAGCAAGGCGTCAGGATTCCTCGAATGAGCGGCGAACGCAGTATTCATGAATTGCTTGAGCTTTGTGTGGACGTTTTTTGCAGTAGCCGCTTTAACGCTCACAGTAGGAAGGGGCCGGTGTTAGGGCAAAGATTCTCGCCAGGACAGACTTCAGCTCTTGGTTTTGGCTGTCATAACATGAAGTTTTCAATATCTTCAAGAAATCTGCCACATTGCTAGCAGTCTCCAAGCCTTCAGTCAACAAATCTTTGGGAATAAGCCTCAATAAGTACTTAGGGCCATTGCAATAGAACCATACTCGCTGATACTGAATGAGCATGACAAACGCAGTAGTCTCAACGAACTCTTGTTCTGTGATCATATCTCTAGTATAAGAGCAAACCTTGCTCAAGTCCGGGAGATACATTTTGACTAAGTCATCCTTGGAGATGGTGCTCGAAACAGCTGTGAGTGCCGATTGGACAGCTTCAGCATTAGAACCAGGATCGAACAAAAGCGACCCGAGGGATGCCTGGTCTGTTACACAAGCTTTGGTGTCTCGTCTGTAAACTGATAGAAGAGCACGGTAGTCCCACTTGGAAATGGTCTCAAGCTCGTCTGGCCCGTGAAACACAGGATTGAAGGCCTTGTCCCATATGAGTGGACTGATATCCTCGAGAAATTGGTCGTACCAATCAATCTTGGTGCCACATTGGGCTATAGTTCTAACCTTTATGAGTTCAAAGCGGAAATAGTCATGTATGCTTGTATGGCTCTTCAGCGCGGTGAGATCAGCTATTCTCAGAGCTGCTTGGTTCATGTCCTCACTCATTGTTCAAAGACACAGAGGGCCAATCTTGACTTGAACATATGATCCGGCTGAGTTGCTCACTTCTTGAACCGCTTTCACTTTCTGTTCCAATAGACGCTGCGTCAAGCACAGAAATGACGTGCACGTTGTGTTGGAGAATACATGTATGTAGAGTGGATCGTTGAGGTGGTGGGAGGCTTAGTCAGCTGAGACAGTAAGAATTAGGTAAGCTAATTATGTCAAGCTCTTATCGCCATTCGAGTGATCTCTTGTACGAAAAGCATGATATTCATATCCGTAATTTGAGCCCGCGAGTTCAATAGATCGAGCTGGGCCATAGTTCATTGGGGGCGTCATTTGCCAACGAAGATCAGGCTCTGTCCGAGCAGGAACTCCCAGCACGCTGACCTGTACGAGGATATCCTAATAGGCTAGAGGTATCATATCAGCGGTCGATCTGATCACAATACTTTGAGCTTCTGGATTCGTGAAGGAAGATGCAGAAATCTGCTCTAGGTTAGGTGAATTTTGGTTCATGATCGATGGAGCGGGCCGGAACATGGAGCCGTTGGGTCAAGCGATTAAATCTGATTCCAGTACAATCGAACATGAGTACGATTGAGAAGTGATTGGATATCAAGAGTGAGCCGAGAGTTGCCTTGACCAATGTAGCTAGCGACACTGATCGAGCCGACACTATAAGATACGTATGACAACACTATCTCCCTCACTTGGATCTGAGCTAACTAATTGTTGTAATCTTGTCTAGTTGACGTGTCAAACCTCTTGACTCTTTCTACTGTACCTACACTGAAAGTCTCTTCCAACGTAACTGGGTGTAGTCATGAGCTAGTCCCAGATTTCACAATCGTAATTTTCACTAGAGATGACCAAACACCTCCACATACTGGGATTGTCCTAGTTTTAACAGGCATACTCACAAGCTTCGACACGAAATATTGGTTAATGCTCCTGAATTATGCTACATCTAAGAACTGTGCGCCTTGCAGTGAAACTACTCTAGCGTTTTGAAGTTGACCATAAGCCTCATCCGTATATACCTGTATATATGAAATGTCACGGCAGCCCTTAACCGCCGTGCCATCGAGTTCCTCGAGACGGTCTCACCACAACTATAAATATAGAATTATGGAATTTCTGCTTGCTTAATGACTGCTGAAGAGAAAACTCGGGTGGGAGAACTTCTGCTTGGACTACGTAGGGTCAAGGCAGGACGCGTCTGCGGTCTATCCCTGGCCATGGTTCCTGAGAAATCTTTGGCACAGTGGTGTCAGGTTGTTATGATGTCCTCAAAAATTTTGAAAAGTTTGCCTACAGTCTTTAGTGCGGCTACAACGTCTAGGACTGAATTCTGAGCTGTCCGATATCCTTGAGCAACATGGAGCCTTCCGGCATGAATGCATGACGAGCCCGCAAGAGGATTTCATAGGCACAAGCGGATATATGAGCTTCAGTGTACTGTCGACTGTCCTACTACTCTTGGCTATTGAACAGTCCTGTGATCAAAAATGAAAAATGCGCCCTTGTCGAAAGCATTCTACGGACGGGGAATACCTCCTTACAGCTTTGGCTACGTGGTTGACCAGAGTAAGCACACTATGGAGATGCTCGAGACCATTGGTATGGGAGATTGCGGTCCTTTGAACGTACCTATCACCAAGGCTAATGGAACCGAGACGAGGTGAGGGAGTGAAATTAGTAAGCTGTGCAGGATATTTACTGAACTTGCTGCCCAACACTGAGGTCCCCTAATGGTACTGGGCTCCCAACGCATTAGCTAAGTACAAGTATGGAGAGTTGGTTATTATTTAGGCTAACGTCGACGCAGACTGCAAGAGTGGGTGTGAAATGGCTGATCGAAGGTCCACTGGGTAGGAAAGCTTTCAATGCTATCAAGCTTGATAAAGAATGACTTGCATCGCCACCAGCAGCATAAAGGGACCTTGAAATAAACCATTTCAATGCGTTGCGACAGGAGCAGTGGTAATAGAAGAGTCGATCAGCATTGCTGAGTGAGATTGCATGACAAGGCAAATAATTCAAGGGGTTGAGCTCTCTCAGGGGATCTTGGGATTTTCCCGGGTCAAAGCACGTTGGATCATTCATACAACTCTTTATCTTTCAACGATCGATCCGTAAATCTTTATGAGCTCGATCTGAGTCAGCACGCCTTCAACTGCCAAGCAAGCAGAATTCAGGACCTACGTCTCCACTGTTTCTCAGCGCCCGATCGCAGAAGTTACATGCACGAGATTTCCTCTAAGACTGACAAGACGCGCCCCTGCAACAGGATTTGAGCATACCTAGCCTTCTTGGGCACACTAATTCGAACATGAATATAAATATTATTTTAGAGTGATATCCGCGCGCGCTTCGTCAATTGGAATATGTAAACGCTGGAAGACCGGATGAAAAAATATCGTTGCAATCAACAAAACTTTCACATGATTGGTTACGTGGTCACTCTGGCGACACCAACGTCGTCATAAGCGCTGTCACATCTTCAGGCCCTCAGTATGTTATATTTTATTTTCTCTTAAACAGCAGTTTTCGGACATTTATTTGCTTGGGACCGCTGAAGTCATTGTTCATCTACCGTTACGGTGAAGGCCAAGCTATATCTACCGCTTCAACAATAACACTCGCTAAGTTTCATATCGTCGAACGCGAGACTAAAATATACTGAACAAAATAAAGCGGCGCAGAGTTTGTTGTGGGGTGATCGTGTTACAGACGCGCGCTGTCGCCATAGGGAGTTTTGTTAATGATGATCAGCGTTGATACTTACCTTCGAGTATTAGCAACTTTCTTTGTTGTCTAAATCAGGAGCAATTAGCGATGATCTGGAAACATACGAGGAATGGCTTCTCTTTTAGCGATGATCTGGAAACATACGAGGAATGGCTTCTCTTGTACTTAGCTAAATTTGATAATTGGAATACATTGAATTAATCGGTTGAAGAAATGTCTGAAGATCAAGAGTTAACCGTTTGCGACAATAGCGCCGTCTGGCCGGCGCCGAGAACATCTAGCATGCCAGATTCTTGTCCTCGTCGGAACTCCCTCTGCATACAACATTTGAGCAGCCTCATCTGACATCACCATACGGCCAGAGGCTGTTGGAACTACCTGGCCCTCAGCCAACTGTCCAATAACATCTCCATGTCTTCGAAAAAGACATCGCAGGCTGCCGTTATTACCTTTCTGATGCCGATCAAACTCCTGGCAGCCATCGGCACATACACCGTGTCGAGAAGCTGCACGTTCTTGGTCAGCTAAGTGACTGGGTCAAACTGATAGTGCACCGTGCCCCTACCAACTGCTTTTGCACCCTTGGCCCCATTGATTCCAGCAGTCTGAATTTCACGCTCGAATGTGACAATGCTTCTCGAGTATTGGACTTGTGCGAGGATGCACCACTATCCAGGACCTAGTCTGCCGTGGCCAGCACTCATGTCATGGCCATAGTATAACACATACCCCTGTTGCGAGCCTAGGTGTGCCTTGACGGCTTGCTGTTTCCTCCGCTTGTTCCTAGCCTGTCGCTTTGCTTTGAACACCAAGTACTCTGGTAGTACCTTGGGATCGTAGTCATCAAGGACGCATTGAGGAACCTTGTGACCGACCCCGCCACACTTGTAACACTTGAAAGTCCTGGAATCAGCTGTCACAGATACATTTCCCTCCGACTTCCTTCCAACATTCGCAGATCTAGCCAAATCAATTGTTTTCTGGTTGACATATTCCCAATCAATCTTCTCTGGCTTCGCCTGATATTGAATATAGTTCTCCAGTTCCCGTGAGTCAATTCCCGCTAGGTGAATGATCCCCCATAATTTCGAGATATCACTTCCGATTTCCGCCTTCATAAGATTCAGGTCCCTAGTTCGCCTGGCAAAATACTCAGCAAACGGCACAGTATGATCATAACTGCTGGTGTTGACTTTCCTCAGCAGAGCACACGTGGCGATCAACGATGTCGTGCCGTACTTGCTTTTCAGAGCCAAATACAACGACCTTCCTTTTACTTGGGCCACACTACTCAGAGCTTCCTGCGACACCGTCACCTTGATGAGATTCTCCACAACCAGGTCCATATACGGAATCAGAATCGTTGGTATATTTGCCGGGCCTGCATCTAGAAACTGAACTAGATACCCAGAAAACCCCTCACATAAAAGTCGATAGTCTCGATCCCAAACCATCCAGCTGCTAGTAACCTTCAGCTTCTGGTCATCCTCATATCGCCACTTTCTTGCGCCGTCAGGGCTCATAACCTGTTCTAACCTAACCTTTTGTGACAATAACTCTTGATCTTCAGACATTTCTTCAACCATCAATGTTTTCCAATAATCAAATTAACAAAGTACAACAGAAGCCATTCCTTATATGTTTCCAGATCATCGCTAATTGCTCCTGATTTAGACAACAAGGAAGGTTGCTACTACTCGAAGTGTAAGTACCAACGCTCATCATCATTAACAAGGCTTCGTTTGTCTAATGGTGACCGCACGCGGTCTGTAACAAATCCGAGACACCAGACAATCGCCTCACCCTATCTGAAGAGCATCAGTAAAGATGTTTATTGTTTAGTATATTAGACACTTGTTGACCACCGATACCATACACCACAAGAGCTGTTCGCAACCTGGCCACCATCATCATTATTGCATGCAATTCATGTTACCCATTTAACCATATTCACTCCATTCCATTGTTTCCGAGGTGTGATTAACCCTTCATCCATCTTGAGTTTGTTCGAATTACTTCATAAACGTCCATCGTCTGATTTTGATGCCATTCGCGAATACAGCTGGATGCAAGGGGTCCATGACAGACGTTCCCTGGATATTGTCGCTGGGAGACTCATTTTAGTATTATGTTATACTTCATGCATAAATTAGGTTATCCAAAGACTATGTTTGCGGATTGGTTCCAAGAAGAGAATTATTTTACGAATGGAACGCAAAACATGGTGTGGTATACCTTCATGGGATGAAGTCATTGTTACGGGTTGTATGCGTTCAAGGCAACAAGTTATTTGAAACAGACATCGAAAGTCAAATCAGTATAAGATTGATCCTAATCCTGATGGTAGCGAATTGAAGCATCGTCGTCCAGATCTCACCAATTTAACGCAGGAAGAGCAATGCCTTCAGTTGCTGCACTTTGTGCAGCTTGGGCGGCTAGCCTGCCTGCAGGCGTTAGGAGTGATAGCGATTTGTATTATCGCTTTGGGATTGTGCGAGTTGTTAGTCACCTCTCCCTTTATATCCTTCCTTATCCAGTGTCTGCGCACGCTATATGGTCGTTAATGCAACCTCTTACATCCTTGGTGCTAACTGAGTCGTCTATAGTAAGACGAAATCTTGTGTTGTACACTTGGGGGAAGGAAATTGGTCGTGCACTTGGGGGAAGGAAATTGGACAAGCGGTGTCTAGCGTTATACAACGACAATCGTACCTCTGTCAATCGTTCATGGGTGTGTACGATATGGTCTTCGCATGGTACTGCTGATGTGAATAGTGTTCCAAGTGGCCATCTCTTAGCAGTAACCTTCATGATGATCAAGGTGTTCCAAACCTATCAAACTTGACTACGAACTAAGGCGTCACCACTACAAAAGTGATGCAATTGTTCTCTTTGTGACAATATTTGGAGGCCCTCAGATATGTAGTCCAACAAATCAGTTCTCCCACGAAACAACCCTCAGCATATTATAATAAATACTTCAGAAGGTATCAGTAGCGCAGCTCCTTATAGCTCGTTATATCTGGACCTGATTTGCGTCTCTTCTGGCAACTAGACGATTGTTAAGCAATCACACTGATCACCATAAGCAAGATATCTATATTTCACTGCCTCAAAATAACATCACATTTTTAATTACCCTCAACAATATTAATACCAAGAGTTTCAGAATTGCCACGAAAGATTAAGGTGGAACATCTACCCTAATAACTGGTCTTATAGACACCTAATCTCCATTTTGGAGACAGTAGGACTTCAAATATCCAGGGACCTCGGTGGAAGTCTAGCTTCTAGGCTACCGTGCTTCTCCTGGCGAGACCAGTGTCTTCAGAAGCGCCGTATGTATTTTGGTCAGGCGACAGCACACTGGAGGCATTAACGGATAAGCTCCAACAAATAAATGTTTAGTTTTTGTGCCAGCGCGCGTTTCAGTTCCCAACACCTGTAGCCATTATACTACTTATTCATTAATTGCTGACAACCCTGCTTTTTAAGAGAACGTCGCAGATTAATGGAACAATAATTTCATTCATCAAGGTGAAGATTAATATTGCATTTGTTGCGCTGAAAATTCTCAAATCGCAGTGATGGCTCTCTTGTACTTATGCCAATACAAAATATAATTGCTTCATCTGATTGCTTGAGGCGTCATCTTAATGACTTTAACCTAGGTTCGCCTTGAATTCTTAACTTATCACAATCCACCTAACTAGCACTGATGTGTTATACAATTGGACAGTATTAGTTTGCCCTGATCTCTCCTCGATTCTAAAACCCACTGGTCTATCGTTTGTATTTGCAATCCGCCAATCTGACTGTTTGTTAAAGACTGTGTGTTGTCACAGTTAGACGTTGTCGAGAGGGCGAGGTTCAGGCCCCATGACCTCAAATTGTGTGCGCGAAAGCATATCGAGCTGACCATGAGTTATAACGACAGTGTGCCTCTCCTTCCTTGTGGCCTCTCTGACAGAAGTATGATCAAAACCTTTATCTTGTTTCAAGATATGGGTTGATAGCAGGAACGTGATGCAGTTCCAACATCTACAACCTCAACCAATTACACCAGAGCCAACTGTTTGAACGACTAAATTAGTCGAACATCAAATTTTGTCGACAGCTATCATGTGTTGGGGGAAGTTATTGTTGCAGCCTAACCGTCTGTGACAATATCTCTTGATCTTCAGTAGACATTTCTTCAACCAAATAATTCAATTCTGATTATCAATTTTTCTTAACTAAGTACAGGAGAAGCTCCTCCTTATATGCTTCCAGATCATCCTTGATTACTCCTGTTTTAGACAACAAAGACTGTTGCTAAGTACCAACGCTGATCATCATTAACAATGCTTCATCCAAGGGTGACAGCATGCAGTCTGTAACAGTTATAGCATCAGTGTACTCCTGAGTAACATCTACCGTATCGCTGTTGGTGGTCGGCATGAAAAATAATTTGTAACCGTCATTTTTCAAAACAATTGAATATCGTGAGCAAAAAGCCTAGACGTATAGTGACTATGCTGTTAAGGCCCACACGTCATAATAACACTTAGTGTATTTAACAGAGAAACAGAAGAGTTGTGGATTTAGAATAAATATTACGAAGGCTAATTGTTCTTGGTTGGTTATGTACCATAATTGTTTTAATTTGGCGAGGCTAGTTGCAATACGGAGAGCGCGATTTCGTTTGTGTTATATTTTAGTCAAGTGTTCGTCTATGATGTTGCAACCTAAGTGTTTTTGACAATATCTATTGATCTTCAGTAGACACTTCTTCAACCAATTAATTCAACGTATGCTGATTATAAATCAATTAACTAAGTACAAGAGAAGCCACTCCTTATATGCTTCCAGATCATACCTGATTGCTCCTGTTTCAATCAACAAAGAATGTTGCTAATTCTGGAAGAGGTTCAAGTATCAACGCTTGATCATCATTAACAAGGCTTCATCCAATTGCGACAGCATGCAGTCTGTAACATGTGATAGGATGTGTGACTCTCATAGATTTGCAAGTCTTTGATTCAGATATTGCAGGCTTTGGTTCGAGAAGTAGCGGCTAAACCCGAGTCGTAGAATTTGGCTTATAATTGCTGCTTAACCAGCTTTCGGTTGATAGTAGTAATATTCTCTTCTTGGTTTATCTCGCCGTTTGACGTTGTATCCGGGCCAAGCGAAGCAGTACAAATTATGCTGATGATGCCTGGTCGGTGAGCGTTTGCCTGATTAGTGTCAAGGTGTGGAAAGAGGCTGAAGGAGCCAATTGAATGGGGAGGCAAACGTTGCCGTGTCGATGATACGAATACTCTTGAGAAAAACTCTTGTGATCGATGGTGTGGTGTCCATGTCTAACGGTTCAGGTCAAACGGAAGAATGGCAAGACGGTTTCATGCAAAAGTCTTTAGTTTCTATTTCTTGTCAGCATGAATACTACACACCTCGATTACCAAGGCCGCTAGCCAAGGTCATTCATCACTTTACCTGCCCCTCAACTTCGGAACATGCGGACCGATGTCACCCATCTTTGTACATACTCAGTGAACGGCATAGCAGTGTGGTTACATAGTTGTCATTGAAAAGCTTCCCTGTGTGAGCACGCTTGCATTCACAGCGAAAAACAGCGACCTCCCCTCGTTGTGAATAGTACTTACGCCCTCTGCCACAACATCACCCTTCACGTTCTCCACAATCAAGACCATAAACGAAGTCAGAAGTTGCTGGAGTATATTAGCCTCGCTTGCATCACGAAATTGTAGCAGACACGTTGAAATCCCAGTGCGCAATCATCGATGGGACCGTCCAGTCGCTTGTACCTTTTTCACCGTGACAGCCAGATTCGGTCATTATGTGATTGATCACCGACATGTAATACTTTTCACGAACATAGACTCAATTAGGGAAAATATTTATTCTTTGCGCGTAACAATCGGTGACAACGTTAAAATTTTTGCTTAAGAAGTAAAGGAGTACAGCAATTGAGATTTTCATCCTCAGTTGCAAATAGATCTGCAGCTACATTACCTGGGTAAGAATAGAATACACACATTTCTTCACAGTCTCGTAGCTAACGTGATATTCACAACGCCGGCGGGCATATCATAGGCGTGGTGCTTGACATGGCGTCCCTATGTGCAGCGATACCATATATGTTGCGCACGTTCACGTGCAGATTCTGGTAACAACTAACTACAAGGAATTTATTACCCCAGAGCAGCCTTACACATGGACGTGTAGTGCTGCTTCAAGGGTAGGTCAAGTAAACATGGGAGAACACAAAGGCCCTTATTGGTACGTACACACATCATGGGTGGCGTTTCTTTCAAAAGTGACAACATACGGCAATCCCTAAGATTCCAATAAGTTAGCAGTGCAGTTTAACGGGTATTGTTTAGACGTGATGTTATGTGAATAACAACTCAAATGACAACTGTGCCAATGATAGCGAAAAGGGCAGTTCGTCCGCTAAGTTACACATAGTAGGGTTAGTGATACCAAATTTAAGGATTGTATTGAGGAGATTCACTGGTAGTTTATCATGAAGTGACTGAGCTAAGCTGCGCCATGCACTGGTGTTTTTATATCCTAGCCTTTATTTCTGAGTTTGATTCTGAGTTTATTTTTGTTCTCTTTGATAGATAGCGTCACCATGACAGCAGGATATGGTCACGTCATCACATCCGGATATATATAGTATTACACACATAGACCACAGCGAAGGGGATTCTATACTCTGCCCTGTCTCAATGGATGACAGAATGTGCCTGATGGCTAGTCTTCAAGTGGAAAAGGGCCATATAATTTTGGCTATTCAGGATTGCTATATGCCTCATAGCATCTCCACCGCGTGCATTCAAGAACTTCGATGTACGCCACCTAAAAGAAAGGCAGTTCTCACTGTATTCTCCTGTATCTACCATTGTTGAGACCTTGTAACCGATTGAGGTATTGATAAACGCCCTGATTGGTGGCGACGCTCTTACAGTTATTTTTGATCTGGACGGTGTCAATGCACGCATATTCCTCATGCTGCGGACCTAAACATCGAAAAATAATAGGAAGTAATTGTTTCAAAGAAGGTCAAATCTCCCCCTACTTTCAGGAAACTGAACCGAGTTACTTTTTTCCTCATCAACTGTCCATCCGATGACAGGTCTACGTAAATGATGTTACTAAACGGAATACGAGGAATACATTATTATGGATTTTCGAGTATACCACATAGACCTCTGACGTCTGCCAGGTGACGACGTCTGCCAACGAAGTAGATCAAAACTTTATTGACTCCTTAGTGTGCCGGGTATGTGTATACGAATACGTATAACCTTTACGTATAACCTTTTAGCACGTCGTCTCTTCTAGCAACACCTTACACTGGCAGAAGAAGTGACTTAGTTTCGTCCACTTTCATCACCAACCAAGATCAATTGCCGACTATAGATGGGTATAAATAAAAGAATACTCCTGCGTAAGAGTACCCCGTAGAGTGCGCTCGGCCACAATACGCAGGATGAAACCGATCTTTCATCCCTGTGCTGATCATAGCTACCAATTGGTGCTATATGTGTTCAGTTACCAGGGCCGGTTATAGCAGACAGATCCGGAATCATCTAGTAGGTTGCCCGCTATCCTCTTCCGTGAATTTCCAGTAACTAGTGCTATCACTCTGCGTTCCTTAGCTTAATAATGGTGGCTAGCGTCAGGTGAAACTTAGAAAACACCTGGTGTTGCATGCCACCAGGATCGTAGAAATCTGGCCAGTCCAGAGATGATCGCCTAAAGTATAGCTCCAGAATAGAAACCACATAGTCTTCGGCAAAGACTGTGCAAAGCAAAGTGGACCTACTCAATTAGATGCTAAAGTAGCTTGTTATGCGAGACCATATACGTAAAGTGTTGCTACTCACTCTTTCTTAGGCGAATCCTGCACGCGAAGGGCCAATTTTGAAGTTAGTTTCAGGCTCTCGACCTTTCTGGCTGTGACAAGCGGGAACTCCTAGAGCACTGGGCGCCTAGAGTTATCCCTAATTCCGTTCCAATGAGTTGTGAGTAGAGCGCTGAATGGTCACTTCTCGTGGAACATCACTTACAAGCAACATCGAGCAACGTAACTATAGTACATTGTGATATTAAAATCATGCTGGTTGGGATGAGCCCTCATCAGAAAAACCCAGTCATCCTCCTATTCTGATCATCTGTGAAGCGCTTGATTTGACCTAGAAGCTCCGAAAACCGTAAGCTCTTTGGTTCAAAAAAGGTCAAAATGCGAACAGAACTGCTGAAGCAGCTCTGCAGGTTCCCCTGTTGTAACATTCTAGGGTCTTCGACAGCGAAATAGCAGAGGTTCTTCATTCGACTTGCCAATGATTTGATATTGTTGAGCATAACAGTTCCGTCATGTGTTTTCCATCCTTTCGTAATGCATAGGACCTGGACGTCGTTCTCGGGATTGAAGTCGAACAGCTCATCCAGGCGAAGATTGAACGGTCCCTCCGACGACAACTGAAGGTTGATGCTCTTGACACACTTTTCAATTCTTGTCGTCCGGCCATAAAAGGGCCATCCATCATCGTGTATGATCGCTTTGAGCGATATGGATGCCGATGGGAAGTTGTTTGATATCACCATCATGTTCTCAGGCATGCCGCGGTCACCTTCACAAAATGCAATCTCCTTCAGCGAACTGCATTCATACTCCACCCACTCCCTGAGAAAGTTTAAAGGGCTGTAGTAGCTGCCCGCTCTTGTGAAATTATAATTGTCGCACTCCACGTAGGTCAGTCTTCGTTTGATCTCCTCTGACCTCAACATCTTGGCACCCACTGCGTCCCACATAGGCAGCTCGCGGCTGTCCCTTCCATTCGATATTATCAGCTTCCCAGTTGTGATTTCGTATTTGAATGCAATAATTTCCCTAAAGAGCGGTCCAGCCAATCGCAGCTGTAGCAAGTCCCTCACGTCCAAGTACTTGACAACCTCCAGCCAGATCTCCACAGGCGCCCTATCTAGGGCTGAACGAGGTATACGATATATCATCAGATTCATTTTCCTTATCTGCTCCTGAAGCTCCTCCACAGTATGGCATAGCCGTTGTGTTGCCCTCTCGCTCTGGTCTAAGCGGTCTCTTATCGCACGGTTCTCATCGCCAAGACTTTCATTTCTCTGCAGCAGCTGTTCATTCTTCTTCAGTAGCTTGTCGAATCTCTCGACCAGCAGCGCCATGGCTGACTGAAGATTCTCCTGATTCGCTGTCTCCATGTTAGGTTGACTTCATGTCACTGTGTTCGGGTGCCTCACAGTGACGTAATCGCGGTCCGAAGTTGTTATCCCGTGCGCACCGTGGCCCAAGGACTTTCCCAAGTACCAGCAAACGGATATCTACAACGAATGCAGTGAGAAGCTCACTTCACCATCGCAGTGAACATAGCTGGAGTGAGAGTTAGGTAACTCTCAGGGGTAGCAGGTTTCGTCCCTTGTCTACAATTAGTCCTCAGGGGCTATTGAACGCAACGATGGAAGCCTGTGGCGATGGCTGAGCCGCTTTTCGAGACGAGTGTAGCTTACAGTCAGCCGAGTTCATGGTTCGTCTGGATCGCCGTTCAGCTTGGTGTTGGACCCGAAAGCATCTGAGGCCTCTTGTTAAGTTGTGGCTATCATTGCGGAGCGTGGTGTTGGCCGTCATCCTTTTCAGAATATCAATAACTAAGCGAAGCTCACCTGCGTCAAAAAGCTGGCAATTTCAGTATACGACTTGAGTCACAGTGTTCTATGACCACCTCGAGAATCCCTTCAACTGAAGAGTGGCCTAGTACATTGGCTCACAGTATTATCAGCTAGGTTCACTACGACCCTTAAAGGTACATCTTCCGTCTTGGGTTTCAGTATTTGGGTGCAATAAGTTAACCCTAGCGGCTGTTCAACGCACAAACGTCTCATCCCTCTTGCTGCCATGCTCCAAGAATGGCGGGATTGGCGAACTAATTCATGGTGGAGAGTGGCAAGCAGATCTTCCAGGTTTCCGTTTATGAACTCCGTGCGGAGTGATCGGTCGCTTATAACTCTCGTTCTCACCAAAGACTAGTGCGTACTGAGATCAGAAGAGTTTTCCGGCGGTTGATAATGTGAAGGTCAGCTATTGAGATCTCTGAGTAATACTTATTCCAATGCAGCAGTTCTCTTCAATGATGCTGGCAGTAGCTTCGATTTGGAGGCTGTCCTTCTCAATATATGGCTGAGAACTGGAGCACAGACCGCGACACCTGAGCGTCGGAATCAGAGCAACGTGATCGGTGAATAACCGTTTCCGCGCCAGAGCTCTTGGGAATTCGCAGGGAAGAGACCAGTTAATATGGTCAATCTGCGACAATGTCAACGTTCAATCTGCCGCCACTCAATGGATGCGAATACATGAGGCAGGGTCTTGGAATTGACATGCTGAAGTGAAGCTCATGAGTTCCAGTGTTCATACCCGGGCGTGGGGAAGAACGGTCGAAAACTTGACTAAGAATCAGCTAGTATTGTGACACCAACCTATAGTCTCTGTTGACCTTGCTGATCTTCTGTTTCTCACGCAACAGACGGATGCGCACAATCGCTACTATTGACTGGGCGACTCGAAAGTCGTCTAACAGGGACGTGCTCTGTTGGGAGTGAGGCTACCCATCGACTTCAGGAACTCTTAACCTAAGGTGATGCAGCAAACTGATCATGCGATCGTATGCAAGTTGCAGGCCCTGTATACCATGGCAAATACGAGTCTAGAATTTAGTCAACAACACAATCACAGGAGCGAGTAACTACACGCTATTGCCTTGACTCAGCATCCTCTCTATACAAGCCCGAATATTCATGATATTGCTTCGATTTTCGGTTCGAGTTAGAGTGAATCGATATCCTTTTCCTTCGAATTCAGATCTCAAAATCACTTCTCCGCTGAGGAGACGCTAGTGCGGAAAACCCTCATTATTTGCTATACATACATGTGAAACGACGTGTTGCAAGCGATGTAATCGATATCGTAATATAAGACGGACTAGCTAGCAGCTGATCCTTTTTTTTTTTTAGTCTGGCTATTCCATTATTAGATGAACTATTAATCATATCATTCGGTGCCCGTGGAAACCAAATTCTGAACTTTTTTTTTTTATTAATTTGGATATTCTATCACTAGATAGACAGTTAATCATGTATATCATTTAGTGGCCGAGGAAACCAATTTTTGGAAAAACCTCGTTAAGCCGGGTAAACAAGATGTTTGAATGCCAGTGCATAGAAGGCTGCGCGGCCAGTAGGGCTGGTAAGAGGGAAAGCGTGGAGCTTAGGGGTTTCGGATCGAACTTGTAGTATTGCCCATCATTCCTAGCTAACATCTCTTGTACCCAAGAGCATACTGTCTGGTATTCTCGTGTCGGTGTAATGTGCTTGTCGATCAGGATTCGGCGGTTTACCCCAGCATTTCGTTGTTCACAGTCCAAACCTCCTTGGGGAATCATCGCCGGTCCGATGGTCTGGTTGGTCATGGCATCTGCTTAACACGCAGAACGTCCCCAGTTCGATCCTGAGTCGAATCGACTTGCTTGCCCTGATTGCGCACTGCTTCAGTTGGGCAGAACTTTTGCCTTTTTCATGCCGAGAGTCAGAAACGTTGTGGGTTAGGGTATACCAGGTTAGGGTTGGGTAAGGGCTCGCCGCACCCATATCTGAAAATCTTGAAAAATTTGAGACTTATCAATGTCGAAACCACAGGTGATTACGTTCACTGGAAGTGAAGACTTTCGAACCCGGCTTGTTCTGGCGACGTTGGCGGGCAAAAGTGTGAAGATCTCCGGAATCAGATCGGACGATACCGAACCTGGTTTGCGGGACTACGAAGTGAGCTTCCTGCGACTATTAGAGAGCATAACGAATGGATCCAGAATAGAAATCTCATATACTGGTACCACTATAACCTATCACCCAGGTTTGATCATTGGTGGAACTAGAGAAACACACAAATGTCCAAACAGCAGAGGAATTGGCTATTTCATCGAGCCATTACTTCTCCTCGCACCATTCGGAAAGAAAGCACTAACGATACCATTCACCGGAGTCACAAATAACCAGAAAGACCTTGGAGTCGATGCCATCAGAACGTCCATATTCCCAGTTTTACAAAGATTCGGTATCGACAGACAGGAACTAACCATCGTCAGTCGAGGAGCAGAGCCACTAGGCGGAGGAGAAGTCAGTTTACATCTACCACACCTTGTTCTTCAGCCAAACACGATTCATGCTACAACCACGCCAGTTATTGAACGAATTCGAGGTCTGGCATACAGCGCACGGGTCAGTCCTGCCACTATCAACAGAGCTATTGAGTCTTCGCGAGCGCGACTAAAGGACACTGCTTGCGACACACATATTTATACAGATGTAGCCCGAAAAGACGAGGCGGGCAAGAGTCCAGGATTTGGTATGACGCTAGTTGCCGAGACGAAGGCTGGCTGGGCTATATCGGCAGAGGCGGTTGCTACCAAAGGAACTGCTCCAGAGGACTTGGGTGAAGAGGCTGCCGTGAAGCTACTGGAGGAGGTTTCTATTGGTGGTGTTGTCGGAAGGAATCAGATTGAAATGGTTATCATTCTGATGGTCCTGGGCAAGGAAGACATTGGAAAGATTATCGTGGGCAAGGATGTTATTGATGACAAGGTCGTCCGGTTACTAAGATACATCAAGACGTTTTGGAACTTGGAGGTCTTGTTCAAGGAGGAAAACGAGCATGAACTGATACTGTCCGTCAAGGGCACTGGCAGTGTCAGTGCAAGCAAGAAGATTGCATGAGCGCATAGCTGCCGTACGACTCTCACATTTAAGTTTCACCACTTCATTCACGCACAATGTATCAAGACTGTGAGAAGGTTAGCAAAATGTATTATTAGCTGTGGTAGCGACCTATTGTACATGTCATGCCTCCTATACCTTTGCCGTAATCTGGCCCGTGGGTGTCGTAAATTAGTGTAAGTTGAATGCAGGTGTGACGATGAAATGAAGTTGAGGAGTGAGAGTTTCGTATGTCGTGGTGCAGGAAGCCACCGGGAACGGGTTTCTGGAAACACTTAATCAAGGCATTGGAAAGTGCTGAACGTCGGAGTTCATCTCCGTCCAGTTCTCTGAAATGAGCTCAGCATACTTCATGTTGTCCAGAGACCAGTCTCGTAGCATCTTGGAAATCTGATACTGGGTTCGCTGACAGAGTCCGAGCTCTTCAGTTATGCATTCACGGATGAGCCACTTTCGGTTTGTCTGTCGCTCAATTGATTGCTTGTCCTTTTCAATGGAGTTTCGCAGCTTCGCCTGGTCTGCTGGCTTGATCTCTGGTTCCCGCAGTTTGGCCTCACTCTGTTGAATCTTGAGTTGCAGCTGCGTGATTGTGTCTCCTCCAAGCCGTTCATGTCGCATAAAGAGCTCCTTGATGCTTCCGACGCACTCGCGGAGCAGCTTCATGTCTTCGAGGAAACCAATGTCCGTAGCAAGACCTTCGTCCTTAAGAAGCTCGCTGGTGTTGGAGATATATCTGCTGGCGGAGGAAATGCCATCAGAGATGCCGGCAAAGTCGCTGTACACGTTGGCTGCCGCCAGCTTCAAATAGTTAAGGTTAGAGTTGAGCTTTGCGAAATCCTGGGCCATGGCCTCCTGTCGCTTTGAAATGCGATCCACCAGCTGACAAAGGGATGAGACAATCTCGAAAGATTCATCGGCTCCCTTTCTCATCGCTCGCCACTTGTCGACCTCGGCGTCTGACCACTGGCTAATAAAGGAAGGAGAGATGATTCTCCTGGAAAACTCCTCCTCCAAATGAAACGAGCTGGACTTTCTCCAGGCAGAAAAGTCAGTATCTACAGTCAGAAAAGTCAGAACGAGTTTCTCTCTCCTGAGTATCGGGTGCTTGATGAGCTGGTTGACGAACCTAGCAAGTCCTCTCTTCCTTCGCTCTAGGAACGTATCCCCAGCCAGATCGACTGTCAATCTCTTTGGTGGTAACACAGGAAGGAGCCTGAACGGATAAACCTTCACCAGGCTCTCCAGGAGCCACAGAAAGTCGGAGTACCTTCGAACCACCCGGAAGTCAGTGATGGCTTTAGAAGTGCTAGTGGCAGGAATGGAACCTTCAATGCGGTAGACCACGTATCGAAACATAAACATTCCCTCACGCTCGGGAACTATGGTGACATTGATGGTATCCTTTGAGATGGGGTTGAACTCAGCAGGGTCCAACGGTTGCCACGCTTCGTCGGTCCAAGCGTCGATATTCGACGACTCGATGATTTGCGAGGTCGAAAGGTCGGACATGTCGCGCCTATCGATGAAGCTATCGATATAGCTGTTGATGAAGAACCGATCGAGATTGGTGTACGACGTTGTGATGAGTCGTGTGGTGGGAGTGGTTAAGGGTCCGCGCTTGTCTCACACGGCGTCAAAAGTACCAACAGCGTCATGAGGAGTCGCACGACAACCTAAGTTAACCGTTTCAGTGGAGTCAGGCAACGGAGTGTTGAATATTTGATGTTTTAACAAGGCGTTCAGTGTCACAGACGAGACAAGGGCATCTTGTACCCTTTAGAAAGTTGCCGAGACCCTGAGAAGCGGCCCGGTAAGAGGATCGTTGTACCTGAAGTAATGGACTCCAAAAGTCAGAATAGATATACGATTGACCCACTGTAACCTTATGTTTCGTTGCTCGGTGGTCCTCCCCGCGGTCTGGCCTTGGTCGAGTTGATGTGAGCGATAACGAGAAGTTGATGCGATTCATACTCCCATTATAACCCATAGGATGCTATGTTTCCCAGACTGAGAAACTGTGCCTGTTACGACACTCGAGAGCTGAGGTTCTTATGATTCATCTAGAATAACATAGGATAGCCGACGAACACCGAATTCAGTGATCCACACGTACAAGCACCGTGTGATTCGTCCATCTTACCGCTTCTGTCTGGGATAGCAAGCTACCTCGCCAGATACATGCACAGCGATCCATCGTGGATCATCCCTGGAGATAGGCGCAAGAAATACTTGATAACTTGGTACCTTTTCACCAATTGTGGGGACATTTTAAGCAATCAGTCTGCATAGAGTGTGGTACCACTTACTTAGACTGAGTGCCTGTTTGATGGTAAATCGGACGAAATCAGCCTGTTGATTGCACCTGCATTCTTGACCTCGCATGTTTAAACATCTCCTGTCTTGACTTATGCACCTTTCCCCAGCCTCACAGTCGATGTCGAGTGAGTTTAGTCAGGGTTAGCTCGTGATGACTTGATTAACTTTCGCTATCGATTGGATCGCAATCGCGCATCGTGACCTGCGTTCTATGACCCGGATCTGCGTAGCACTCAACTGCAGTCACAAGTCGAACCATCGTATAGTAGAAATGGCTCGCTGTGAGCTTCACTTTATCTTATCTTGAGTCAAATTCAAACTCTAAAGTGCGGCACTTGCCACATCGGGTATGGCGCAGCCAGCGCGTGCTTGACTTCGCCATCTCCACAACATAGAGAACGCTCCTTCATGGCTACCCAGACTTTCACGAAGCCAGCTGTGTACCGTACAGCGGTTTCGTTTACTACCCCTGTGGAGTTCAAAGAGACTGTGGCATTTCATTCTGCTGTGACGTTCCAGGCGCCAGCGACATTTCAAGGAGCAGCAATCTTTCATTCTGCAACAACATTTTGCTCAACTTCAGTCTTTCTCAGTCCCGTGGTTTTTCATTCTGCAACTATATTCAGGGTAGAAGTGATCGCCCATTCAGGCGTCATCTTCCATTCGGCTGTTACGTTCTTGCAGCGACCAACCTTCTACCGACAACCTGTCTTCCACTCAAAGGCGAACAACTTATCGAGCTTTGGATCGCACACAGGTCAAGGATTCTATATGAAGAACACAGATACCGGGATCAATGCCAATTCACAAAGGAACAGAGCTCCATCGCGTGATTTACCGAACGTTAGTGAAGAATATCTGAGAGCTGATATGAGGGCCAGGATGAGAGCTATGAGAGCAGAAATGAGTGGTACGAGGACACAGGCACGTGATGACCCACCCAGTTATGATGAGGCAGTTGGCAATCCAAGAGGTCCCACTCGTTGACATGAGCGGACTGCCGTCCTTCGTCTGCTTCTGAGACTCTTGTTGAAGATCCAAATAGCACAGTGATTGATTGATCGTGAACTCTTCAACTAGAAATCAACTGAACCCACTGCCCGCGCTCGAGTCAATTACAAGATTTGACGGTTCTTCACGCTCCAATGTTCGTAGTTGACCTTCGAGCGAAGCCTCTCTGCGTATGGTGTACTGATGAAAGATATATTTATAGCTGCTGTTTACTGACCCTGGAAACCATCGAATACTATCCAATGGAGGGGAACACCCCGTAGTCATATATATCCATGACGCACCCTGGTTGGAACCTAAACGGTTATCATGTGCGCTATTTGACTGTCTCTCTCTCAACCCAACCGGCATTAGTGCTGGTCGATCCCACAACTTTCGTATAAGAGTATTGGGTCCTTCCTTTGGTTCAACCAGAGCGGCTATAGCCTTGCAATCGATGGAGGAAACGCTGTCAGAGATGTAGACTTTCAGCAGTGTGTGCCGGTCTTCTTCGCTTCTATCCTTGGCCGGCCATGCATAGCTGCAAACATTAACGAAGATTCATGGATGGTAGGGCCAGCCTGAAACTGTTCAAACCAGCCGCGGGTGCTATATCGCGGTACTTCTCAACTCCGAGCTTTATCATGCACAAGACCAAACAAGCGGGCCTTTACTTCTTGGCCATGGTCAATAATGGCGTCAGATGACTTCATGCATGCATAATGTAGCCAACATTCTCTAGTCTCCGTGCGTACGTATAACGAGCTCTTTCTGGAAGCTCTCGATTGCCTCCGGCACTGGGTTTCGCATGCATGCTAGCATACATATGCTGCGCTCAGAAGACAACTTGTTGATGAATCGAAGCAGCACGTACATTGAGAGATCAGAGTGAGTCGATGAAGGTGCTAGGTTTCATATATATGTTCGGTCGTAGATCTAGATAGGGCGACGTCAGCGGCCAGTTCGATGCGGTCTTCGAATTTGATGGGCAAAGGGTTTCAAGATGCAGAAATTGTATCAAGTCCAGCTGCATGGAAGGCGGATACAGGACTCGCGATCGGTAGAGTGAGACCAGATCTGTTGGAGTTGATCTTGTAGTAGTTCGATCTCGAGCTAGCATAGAAATTTAAGCGCTGCTCTCTTTTGCCACGTCCACCATGGTCTATGGAAATACGTACTCTTGACGTCGATATCCATGCAACGTACACGTTATAGCGTAAGTGATTGTATTCGAAGATCAATAGCGAAGTCAATGACACCCGAGTGCTTGACTTGCCATAAAATATAAACAGGACTCTAAACGCTCGTCTCTCTAGCAACCATTCCGGTAATCATGCATTAGGCAGTCCTTGATCTCTATCCGTTGCCAGACCAACCCCCCTGAAACATCACCAATGTGCCGTGCTAACCCACAGCTAGGCCATCGCTCGCGCTGGAATATCTAGTTGCACCGAAAATACATTCGATTGTTGACGTTGATCCGCTCGAAAATGTTGGCCGCTTCAGTCTCATTCAGGCTTTGAGCGTTTTCACACGTAAGTCGACTGGCTTTATCGCTCTAGCTCAGCGGGAAGTGACCGACTAGGGACTAGAAAAGAGGATCATGACAATAATAAAACTCCAGAAAAGTTATGATCTCAAACCTAACCCTCGATCTAAACTTACTCGCCGCGCACCACCCTGACATATACCGCGCTTTGTCGTCTTCTGGACGTAACAAATGACCAAAGACGTGTATTACGGCCAATAGAGAAGCAAAAAGATGACAACCGTGGGATTCGAACCCACGCCTCCGAAGAGACAAGGACCTTAACCTTGCGCCTTAGACCAACTCGGCCAGATTGCCTTGTGTGGGGCATAAACGCAAGGATTTCCTAGATAAAGTCCAAAATGGAGACGTAAAACTTGCAAAAAGCTCATATTGGTGGCGCCAATCCGTTCCTGGAGCCTCATTCAAAGCGCTGACGACCATTGACTGTGTGTATAAGCGTGGTTTGGCTAAACAGAGCCTGGTCCACTCCCTGCCCCTGAATCCCAGTTCAACAAAGTCAAAAACTTGATCAGCGTAACTGATCAAATCTTTTATCACAGTATTCGTCGCTATTCAGTCAGCATATTGAATGGTCTAATTTCTCTGGCCCTTCGAAAGATGATTCTAGTTCACTACATGTTAATATTTGAGTCCGTGCTTCAGAGCGCTCATTCAGAACTATTTACCACACTATGTTGATATCCAAATGTTCGCCAGTACTTCATACTTAGTTGCTCCAGTACGCTTCGCTGGTGATGCTGCCTGACAGCAGCGGTGCCAGCGGCTCGGAATTCTGGTCCAACATGGTTCCCATGGCAATCCGGCTTCTCTCTATCCAATCTATACTCTCCAGCTTTCATATGCATATGCTTTGAATCGTCCGGTCTATCGGTCACTCTTGATTCCCTCTGTAGTTATCCAGCCTTCATAGAATTCGGTTCGTCTGTCTGCCCAACGTGTTCAAAATCTGTTTTCGTCATTTTCTACCTCTATCATTCAAGACTGAGAACCTTCAACCTACTCTCTCGCCTGCTCTTCGACTCCCTTCACACCTCCCATCACTTCTGCACTCTTGGACACCTCATGTGCTCTGTCCTGGAAAGCCTTGACCATGATCTTCGCCAGCGTTGGTCCAAAACTCTTGGAAGCAGCATTGTACAAGACATTGTTGAAGGCAAACTCCAACGTGAAATCCACAACGCACTTGTCGCTATTCTTGATCTCGCTAACCTTCCATATCGTGTGAAGCGTGTGAAAGATTTCTGAATCAGTGGTAGCTTCGATAGTTCTATCGCCAACCTTTACGTGACTGACAAATGATTCCTCAAACTGGTTCCAACCAACTTGAAGCAAAGCTTTCTGCTCGTCCCCTGAACTTTCCACAACCTTGGACTCCAGACAATATGGAACGAATTCTTTGTATTTCTCCACATCAGAAATCACGCCAAACATGAGATCGGGCGGATAACTCATCACTTTCTTGATTCCATGCTTTTGAACCTCAGGCTGAAGGCTAAAGAACGTTCGTCTGCCATACAGGGCATTCAACCTCGTAACTCGCAGCATCTCTATCGTTTTAGAGCGACCCTCCACTATTTAACCTCGGGATGGGATGGCGTATCCACCGAATGCATCCTTTTCAAATACGAAGGTCTAGACTCGTATTTTTCGCAACGACAGGTCATGTGATATCATAGGGTTAGGGCAACGGGCCGACCAGGTCGGAAAGGCGTGTACAAGTCTCGCGGATTCTGAGAGTATGCTAGTAGAACATACCTCAATGGCTGAATTGAGCTGTGCACGCTCACTCAAAGCAAGCCGGCAACAAGGGCGCCGGATTCGATCTCAGCGTTCTGATTTACTCGAAAGCTAGCAGTATTCCGAACTCAGCCCGATTTCCCGACCTTGTTCAAGCACATTACTGACGAATTGAGGCTTGGGTAGTTCATGAGATGGTTCCGGTTTTGATCTGCTGCAGATGTGCGGCTGTTCCAATATCAATTCTAGGAATTCACATGCATAAATACATTACTAGCTGTGCTAACGGTAATATGAATCTAGTAGTGAGGTGATCCAAGAGCCCTACACATCGCAGAACAAGAAACCAGCGCGACCGTGACTGCTAAGCTAGTAATCTTTCGCGGCCCCATGTCACCAGGTTAAGCCACTCGCTCAGCTCCACTCAGCCTAACGGCGGCACCGTACTTCTGCAGCTTGGTCAGCAGAGCATCACCCTGTTTCACCAACTGTTGGTACTGTGCGTTCTTGTTGTCTGGTCGGTTGGTGACGATGATTCCATTGACACGATCAATGACACAGTTGAGCTTCTTCTGTGGAACAAACTTGGACAAGTCGTTGTCCAAGAATTCAGTGCTGACGCCAAACACATCAGCCATGCTCTTGAGACTCAAGGTCTTGTAGCTTTCGAGCAGCTGAGCGTAAGCTCTTCGTCGCATCTCTCGAACATAGAAACCAGCATGTCGGGCGAGGTATCGAGACTTCTTCAGAACCTCCTCTTCAACTTTGGCAAGAGCCACGAAGAACTGGGCGTATTCTCCATTGTAAAGAGAATTCACGAGGTTGTACAGGTACTGGATACCGTGCTCTTCTCCAGCCAAGAACGACAGAATCTCTGGGGAATTGAGGATCTTCTTCTTCATATCCACTCGCTCAAGGCTAATGGCACCGCACAGCACAGCAAACTGGGCAATCTCCTGGTAACTGGCGATCTCTGTACAGGTGAAAGTAGCTAGAGAGTCGACCAGAAGCTCAGCAGCCTCGCTAAAGTTTCTGACACTCATTAGATACAGACCATTGTAAGTCTTGTACTTGTTCCTTCGCTCCCAGTCACCGCCCTTCTCAATCTGATTCTTGACATTCTCCAGCTCCTTCCCAATCTGAACTTCATTGCTTGGGTAGAACATGGCAAGCTGAATAATTGCAAACAGGACGTCAATCTTGCCACCACAGCTCGCGGTCTGGTCAAAGGCATTTCGCAAAGTGGAATTGGCGTTCTCAACATCACCAATCTTAGCGTAGTAGTTACCAAGCTTGTTCAACAGCTCCAACACAGTGGCGTCCTCCTCCTCCGCCTGGGCAGCAGCGATTTTCTCTTCGTAATCTCGAATTTTTGCCTCATTGACTGTCTTCATCGACTGGTACTTGCTTTCGTCCCACGGAAGCAGTCCTTTGAGTGTTTCCTGGGCCAAGTGGTGGTACAGAGGTCCCAAGTTCTCGGTGTTGATCGAGCTTGTCAGCTTCTCGAGAGCTTGTGGGTGATCACGTGACAGCGATGGAGTCTTCAGCGTGTAAATGTAGTCAGCATTCTTGTAGTCGAGCGTCTCTTGGATTTCGGACATTGTGAGTATCAATATCAATTGACAGATCTGTATTACTGATGGTTGAGGGTCAGTATCGCGATGGTGTAAAGTCCCAAGTTACCCGGATGCCGCTGTTAAGGCGGTTGGGAGTTTTACATCACGGTAAAGTTGAAAATGGGAGACCACTTTGATGAAGGACTCCGAGCTTCATATAGTGACGAAGCACTGTATGTATGAACTACGTGGAGACCTGCGTCCTTACTCCTACGCATGCCCTTCACAGTCAATAGTCAGCGAATGGAGATCCGCCAATATTTGTGTGGCGGCTATAACGGGCCAGAATCTTTAGTCCTTTGCGTAGGACGGCCAGTGCTTCTCCGGCGTGTCCAATTCGCGGTTGCCACAGCTCGTGGATAATGAACGTTTGAATATCGCCCTGACTGTCAGTATGTGGAAGGCCGTCTTACCACCGCTTCTCCTGTTTGTTTCGCTGGACGTTCAGACTGCGCTGAAATGTCTAATGAATTGGCAGTCTGGGCTGCCTCGTCACTCAGCTTTGAGAAATTGGGCTCAGCGTTGGACCATAGGACGAGTTGAGGGTGAGCGGTGGAGCTATTAATTGTTTCATCTTGGGTCAAGCTGACAGCTAGTGTAAAGGGAGCAATTGTTGTAAGGCACTCCTTTTCTTCCCGCTTTGACTACAATACCTGTGCTTTCGCGAGAGATACCACACAGGAAGGGGAATTAATAGCAACAGGAATGCCACAGTCTCGAGTATCTCGACCTGCAAGCTCCTTAACTTGAGATTTCTTCGTCACATTCTTTGTGATCGTGAGTGGTAAGTTGAATTAACGCTGAACAGCTCGCCGCCTGAAGCTTCAACGCTTGTTGTGGTACCGTCCACTCTCATTCACAGCATCCACTCGGCCAATTGAAGTCGGACTGTTGAAAAGGATCGAGCGACCAGCCTCTTTGGAAAGTCAAGTTCTTTCTTCGATGCAGGCGAACTGCATTACGTTATAACGGCACGTGGTGACGAACTGCAGCCTCCGTTTCGGCGAGTTACGGCGACGGCGTTTACGTAACATCAAACATGATATTTTCTGAAGTGAATTGCATGCATCAAAGTCGTCGTAAGTTAACGAAACGGATGTCTATATGTCAAATGTATGTCGACAAAACGGTGCGCATGTTGGTTTGTTTTGGCTAGCATATCAAATTAAACTGACCCAAATTGGTAACCTTTCCGAACAACTTTCTAAAATCACATGCTGCTGGGCAGCCAATCGCGGGAGACAGGAAGAGCTTAGGCGCCTGCAAATCAATTGGTTTGTTGAGGTTCCATATGATATGGGCAAGACGAAACACGTTCTAGAGCACCGCCATATAGAGCTCAAGAATAGGAACTTGAGCTTGTATCATACCGAGATACTTTTCAGAACTCAATTTACCACACAAGTGCTCAGGTAAAACATTTTTCCGGAATATAACCAGCTGTGGGCGTATAACCTGGACCCTTGACCTCAGCTATTATGTGGAGAAAATTTGCTATAGCTGGTCTACCAGCATGTGACAGTCTAGCTTCTGGAGCAAGCTAGCAACGCGTGCAACCTCATTGTATACAAAATGCAACGCGCACTAGCTAGATGTCTAACCACTGTATCATTTCGGTACAGCGGCACCGGCCCGCTAGCAAATACGTACCACCACGGCGGCCCCACTTTTGACAGTTGAGACATGCGATTGATTATTCACCCTGCTCATCTGTCACAGACTAAACGCGTATCAAAACTGTTAGCCAGGCTGTGGCCAATCTGACGTGACATGTAGCTACCCGGGAAACCCGATTTCCCGACAGAGACTAGTTCCCCTCATCTGAGTCACAAGCTACATTGGACGCTTACGTTGACTTTTCCCAGGAGGTGGTCAGCTTTCCATTATGCAGAACAAGGCACCAGCCACAGTGCTCTTCGCTATAGTACGTAAGAACTGCACAGAGCCGAGGTTCAGCTAACTATAGGAACGTGGTTGACGCGTGAAGGTGACTGGTTAGCTAATGTGGAATAGTACCTGCAAGCTGAGCACGTGCCTAATTATCGCGATACTGCTAGTCCCGGATCAACATATAGAGTCCCCGTTAATGATTTGATCTAGTCATCTCGTGTGGTCTTGCTGTACACTAACAGTTACCCCACAATTCAATCACAGATCTATGCCCATGACTATGGGCCGAGAGGGGAAATGGGCGGGGAACACACGCAGGAGAAAGCTTAGAACATTGAGATGCAGCTGCGATAAGGATAAAGTTGCCGGAATATCCGTTTTCGGATTGGCGCCGCTTGCAGCTGACCCAACGGATGATGTCATTGCTGACCTTCCCACATGGGCGGCCTATAGGACGTGGCGATGTTTAGCTTACCGGAATCTATAGTATATCCCGTCTATACAAGCTCGTCGTGAGACGCAAATAGAGTTAAGGTTTGAGACCCGTTAGATAACAAAACGTCTCGGATCGCTCGGATCTAGGTGAGACAAGACGCTCAGTATTAGGGTTAGGAGTACCGGTGGCAGACCGGGGACTAAATGCTGCCTCCTCACTATTGTTGAGTAACTTGGCCAAGACAACGCGCTGCAATGCACATAAGTTCTAGACCGAGTAGGTAGGTACCACGCTGCACCCGCAGGCTTGGCTAGTAGTAACGCAAGAT
Source organism: Blastobotrys muscicola (assembly GCA_003705745.3). Lineage (NCBI taxonomy): Eukaryota > Fungi > Ascomycota > Dipodascomycetes > Dipodascales > Trichomonascaceae > Blastobotrys > Blastobotrys muscicola. The sequence goes on from PPJL03000022.1 coordinate 38,928, forward strand.
GTAGGTGAATCTCAGCGTGGGGTGGGCGCTATCACCCAGTAGAATGCCACGATATGTCCCTCTGTAGATCTCTGTGGCTGCTGACCTCGCGGAGCGAAGATACGTGTGCATTTGATGGAGCCGTTTGTCAGCCACACCGTGTGCATGAGCCGCGCCGATCATTTCCTGGGCCGGATGCCCGATGCATGAAATTCCGACATAATTCCGACATAATTCCGGGGCGAGATAGATCTTGAGACGTTTTTTTCTGTCGGTTTTCAAGGAATCAAGAGCAAATTTAGACCAATTTAGAGCATTCCTGCAGCAGCGCCGATTCTTCAAGTCTGATGCGCTGCAGACTCCAAATCTTATAGCTACCCCACGCTTATTGCACTGCTTGTGCACCTTGCAAGGTGCACAAAACGGGCAATGCATGCATCAACGGTCTGGATTAGAATCTTTCAGAATGGTAGTTCTGAGCGGGTGCGTATAAAACGCTGGTGATTCCTCATCGTTCGACAGGCAAATCCTCTCCCCTCTACTACAATGAAGCTCCTCTCAACCCTGACCACCGCCCTGCTCTCTGGTCTTGCACTGGCTGCACCAGTCAAGAAGCGAGGCACTCCAGGCCCACCATCCACCGACTCATGGTATTCCCCTCCATCGGACATGTCTGGATTCACACCAGGTTTCGTCAACTCCATGCGAAAGCTTGATGTGCCAACTTCTTTCGGCTTCCTCCAGTCGCCCAACGAGGCTGCTCTGTGGCAGATCATGTACACTTCCACTGACTCCTTTGGCAACAACGTTCCAGCGGTCACCACCCTCATTATCCCAAACAACCCCGACTTCACTAAGCTGCTGTCTTACCAGGCCGCTGAGGACTCGTCTTGTGTCGACTGTGTCCCATCCTACTCTCTGCTCTACGGCTCCAATGGCGCCTCCATGAGCTCCCAGGCTGAGATCCTGTTCATTCAGGCCGTCCTGAACCAGGGAATCCCTGTGGTTATCCCAGACTACGAAGGTATGAATGCTGCCTTCACTCCAGGTGTCCACGCCGGCCACCTAACCCTCGACTCCATCCGAGCTGCCATGAACACCGGCTCCATCACCGGTATCCAGAACACCGCTAAGGTCGCCATGTGGGGTTACTCTGGTGGCTCCATCGCTACCGGCTGGGCTGCCGTCCAGCAGGCCACTTACGCCCCAGAGCTGAACGTTGTCGGCGCCGCTGTTGGTGGTTTCGTCGTCAGCATCCTCGACACCCTCAATGCCATCAACAACTCCTCCTACTCCGGTCTGGCTTTCTCTGGCATCAACGGTCTGGCCCACGAATACCCATACGTCGCCAACCTGATCAACAGCCAGCTTGTCTCCGGCAAGGCTGCCACCTTCAACAGCGCCAACACCATGTGCGAGCCCCAGTCCAAGGCAGCTTTTGTCAACCAGGATGTCTTCTCCTACTTCACATCCGGCACTGGCATCCTGAACGACTCCGGCCTGCAGGCTATTCTGGCTAACAACACCATCACTGGTGCTACCGCTCCAAAGTGCCCACTGTTCGTCTACCAGGCCATCAACGACGAGGTCGCTCCATACGCCTCAGTCGCTAAGACTGTCGCTACCATGTGCAGCAACGGTGGTGCTGTCCAATTCAACTCCGCCGCCGTTGGTGAGCACGTCTCCGAGGCTGTCGATGGTGCCGCTGACGCTTTGCTCTTCCTGCAGGACCGACTCAACGGTGTCGCTTACTCCGGTTGCAACCAGCAGCAGAACGTCCTCAACATCCTGAACCTGCGAGCCATTGACGCTTTCGGCCAGGATATCGGCCAGGAGCTCATCACTATGGTTGGCGCCAATTACCAGACTCTGCTGGCCGATGCCTTCAGCTTCGTGCCAAACGCTACCTCGTTCGTCCAGAACATTGTCAACACCATTGCCAACGGTATCGCCAACGCTACTCAGACTCTGGCCAACGCTGCCAACACCGTCGCTGGCTTCTTCAAGACCGCTGGCAACGCCGTTGGCAACGCCGTCTCCTCTGCCTGGCAGACTGTAAAGGGCTGGTTCTAAGCGATCAAGCTCGTCCTTTTCACTAACCGATAACCCATGAAATAGTAATGTTTTGATTTTTCTTTAACACCTGTTCGCTTCAAATTTCTGCCTCCACAGCCCCGGTAGTTCGTTAGTCTGCTTTGCATCTCGTTCCATTGATGCAAGTGGGACGGTAATAGTTTTGGGTAAAGTTGGTTTTGACGTGGCCAACTACCGAGGTTTTGCCGTTGGGACTAACTTGAAATGAAAATCAACTCTTAGAAATGGGACGCTCTCTATAAGACGCGCTCATTACTCACTCCCTTCGTCATGACACAATGACGAAAAGACCGCATTGCACTCAGTAGTCAGTCCGATAAAAGAGACTTTGTCGGGGAATCGTATCCTGAATCGAATGTGGCAGCCATCAAGAGATCAGGTGGGCTATCACAGCTTCGTACAATCAAGTCAGCATCACTTCTAGCTGGATCGGGTCTCAGCAGAATGGCAGAGATTTCCTGTTCCATTTGCATGTATAACAAGCTGACCGAGCAGCCCCTGTCGCAGCCCTATTTCTCGAATCAAGCTAGTACGAACCTCACATGCACTGCCCTTCACGTTGAAGAACGGCCGTACGGCTATCATTCAGCAGCGGCACCGCTCGAATTCCAGCTAGGTCCCCTAGAGAGTTCGCCTCGGCAGAATGTTGTGGTCAGGTGATTGAAGTGTTGAAGATCGAATCAAGTGAATCAAAGCATCACTAGTGTGAACTCAAACTGAATCCTGAGATGACATGATGGGATACTGAACGCGCCGGTACGTACGTGGTATACCAGCCCACCGAACGGCATCACTGTTAACAATACAAGGACTTTAAACCCCTCAAAAGCCGGGCTTGTCTTTTCGGATGCTGCCGTGCAGCATCATTCCATATTATGTAATATCGGATCGCGCACGGTGCCATAGCGCGAATTAAATTCATGTAACTTCTACTTACAGTCATGCAGATCGAACATTGAAGACCCCGCAATACCCAACTGCGGTCGATATCCTATGGGAATCTGTTTGTGCAATTTAGAGATAACCATTTTTCTAGTAGTATAACAGACAGAGCGCTAGGAGAGGTACGTGTTTTTGGCGCTGTGAAAGCCGTTTTAACGGTGCAGCGCCAGCTAGATAGACAAACTAAGTGCTGTCAATGATGCTCAAAATCCAAATTATTGCATGTGGATAGATGGCTCCTGTAGGTGAATTAAGGTGGGCAAATGAACCCTTTATAATTCAAGCCAGTATTATAAGAAAGCGCCCATTGAACTGCTTTCTTAGATCCCCAATATTTCTGATGTCAATATTTTTGATTTGTTGAGCAGCAGCCAAGAGAGAGTTCAGGCACCGTTTTCCCACAACGCATCTGGCACGGCGCTCCATGCAACGGGCACCCCGCAGCAGATTTTTCACCGCCCGCCACAAGCCAGAAAGTCTCATCATCGTGAAACTATCAGCGCAACACAGCCCAAAACGGTTATCGTGCACTGACTCACTTAACGGATTCCGTCGACGCACAAATAGACGTACGCAAAGGGAGTCACAGGCTCTGATAATCGGCCGTCGGAACAACTTCTTCCCGACTGCCGTTCGGATCGACCAGCCGACCCTATATATGACCGTCATCTTCATTCAACCCACACGATGATCAAATCATGCCCTTGCAAAAATGCGTCACAAGACTCAATTAGACTGCCTGTTCTGACCCACAAACACATCTACCGTGGTACACAGCTGGAATTGATCTCCACGCCATCTGTGAAAAGCGGGGAGCTGCGTCGGAGTCGGCGTTTGTTAAAGCCGATACCCCGCTCCACTGTCTCGAAGACCTTGCGTGGGGAGCATAAGGAATGGCGTTGCAAGCGGGTGCATAGAGATGGGCAATGCAAGCTTACACATGCTTTTTAAGCTGCTAAATTTTAAGAGCCGTCGATGTACTTGGCACTTGGTAATATTTACCACAGTGGCGCCAATTAAGAGAATGGCGACCCCGAGTGAATAAGCATTGCTCCATTTCAAAACCCTGATATCATGCAACCCACCCCGGATTCCTTCCATTTCTGTAACTTTTTTCCACCGCGGCCTGTATCCGCGAGAATCACGGATAAGGCGCATACCCGCCTGCAACACTGATAGCCCACCATGCATCTGCCACCCCTCCTTGATCACCTGCATAATCAAGATTTCCGCAAGTTTTCCTAAACAATCAAGGATCTATCGAGCCACAATCCCCGCAAAGTAAGCCGCCTGCTCATGGTCCCACGATTCGCCTGCTGGACGAGTCAATGGAATCTTCCTTGGCCTGTCCTGCTGGAATATGTGTTTGTAATATGCATTGTGATGTGATGTGATAAATAATAGACGTGAATGACGATATCGTGAAACGACCAGTTTTCACCCTGTGTGCTCCAGAAAACTGACCAGTTCAGGCACCTTGAAAAAGAAAAACCAAAAATGCGGGGGCCCATTATCTGCAGACCTTTTCTGGGGACAACGCGGCTGACCAGCACGACCTCAAAGACTTAAATAGTCCGTAACATTTCTTCCTTCAACATCGAGTCACAATGAAGCTTCTATCCACATTCTCCACTCTTCTGGCGGCAACGCTCTCCTCTGCTGCCACGATTCCTACACCTCCATCAAAGGATCCGTTTTACAGCCCACCAAACAATGTCTCGAGCTACTCCCCAGGCAACATCATTAGATCGCGACAGATTGATGTCCCCACCGGATTCCAGTTCCTGCAGTCACCTAATGAGGTTGCTCTATACCAACTGATGTATAGGTCCACAGACTCTCTGAACAACCCAGTGGCTGCTGTCACCACTGTTATCATTCCGGAAAACGCCAATTTCAGTCGAGTGCTGTCGTACCAGGTGGCCACCGACTCCGCTTGCCCCGATTGTGCTCCATCCTATGCCATGCTGTACAACTCCAATGCCAACAATCTCGGTTCGCAGATTGAGGTTCTCTTTGTCCAGGCTGTGATCAACCAGGGAATTGTTGTGGTCATGCCAGACTACGAGGGTCTTGACGCCCGATTCACCGCCGCCGTGCACGCTGGTCAGCTCACTCTTGACTCTATTCGAGCCGTTGTCCATTCCAACAGTGTTACTGGTGTCGACCCCAACGCTGAGGTCACCGCCTGGGGATACTCTGGCGGCTCCATCGCTACCGGTTGGGCTAGCATTCTCCAGAACAGCTATGCCCCAGAGTTGAACTTTATTGGTGCATCTGTCGGAGGCTTTGTTGCCAACTTGACGCCAGTACTGAGCACTGCCAACAAAAACTTGTTTACTGGCTTCTGCTTCGCTGCTGTAAACGGACTGGCCAGAGAGTTCCCGGGATTTCAGGCCCAGATGCAGCAGAACCTGATTGCTTCCAAAGCCAACAGCTTCTATGCCTCCAACTCTCAGTGCGAGGTCAACTTGCTCGCCAGTTACATTGGTCAGGATGTGTTCTCCTACTTCTCCAACGGACAAGGCATAATTGGTCCAAACACTCCACTCTCTGAGATTTTGCAGTCCAGCGTAATGAACAAGGCCCCAAAGGCTCCTCTCTTCATCTACCATGCCAAGAATGATGAACTCGTGCCATACTCCGTCCCACAGACCGCATACAGCACATTCTGCGCCCAGGGTGCAAGTGTTCAGTTCAACACTGCAACTGTTGGTGAACACGCTACCGAGATGATTGACGGTGCTCCAGACGCCCTGCTGTTCCTGCTTGACCGATACAACGGAGTTCCATTTTCGGGCTGCCACCAGCAGTCCAACACATTGAATGTTCTGGAGAGCCGAGCGGCCGAGGCATTTGGCTATGAGATTGCTGACGAGCTCATCTCTGTTGTTGGTACCAACTACCAGTCTTTCCTGCTAGAGTTCTTCGCATACGTCCCGAACGTGACCAAGTTTGTCGCCTCCCTGGTTTATGATATCGCGAACGACATTTCCCAGGCAATCGACTCTATTCTGAGCGACCTCGGAAAACTCTTCTTCTGGTGGTTGTAACCACACAGTAACCGGTCTGTGGCCAATTCACAGCCTTATGATTCGTCAGTCACTTGGACTTGTTTTAGTTTGGTTTCTTATTAGCAATGCATTTGTTTGATTTCGTTTAAAAGTTCTGACCCAGTTGACAGTACTTCGACCTTCTTTGTGCCTTGAAAGCCAATATTCCGGGCCAAATCACGACGAAATCGATGTCTTCGTCGGCATCAGATGAGCGCCCCAACTATAATTGACCACTAACCAGCAGCGAATGTAGCCGGAAGTATTCATACTCACGATAGCCCTACCCAACGGCAGGGGCAGCCGCTCATATATACTTGGCCAAACGAGCGATTGTGGTTCAATCGGCTTGAACGTCGGGTGAAATGGGGGCAGGCCAATTTATGTCCAGCACAGATATGAAAACCTCGGTGCATTACTGCCTGTTTCGTATTTTCCGAGCAGAAAATCCGAATGCGAGCTGCGTCGTCGGGCTGTCGGCACTAAAGCGCCGAGGGTCGGGTCGGTATTGATGTGAGTGTTGGAACCGATAATGTCCGTGCGCGTTAAAATGAAGAACTCATCGCGTGAGCCGTGCAGATGCGGCGGAAGATCTTGCAGAGCTGAAGGCAATCTACAAGGCTTTGAAGGAACAGTAGCTAGCCGGCTGGAAGTTTCAACAGGTGTAAATTTGAGTACTGGCCACGGCAATTGGACTACCAAGTCGTTAGCTTGAAGCGGCAAACAATGCAAGATACGAGAATGCGCTGATTCCGTGATCACGAACTTGTTTCTTCTCTATGGCTACCAACTACCCGCCAAATTCAGCTACCTCTGTTGATGAACTAGCTAAGTGTCCGTCCCACGTGATCGGAGGATCGGTTCCATAGATTCCGACCTCTGCTGTAACAAGCATAATTATATACTACCGCATATGTGACGAGCTTCACAGCAGGGATCGATGAGGTAATTGCGGGGTAGGCACAGCGCTAATAATGTTTTGCGTGATTATCGCGGTGCAATCGTACAGCATTATTAACGACCTCTCAGGAGGAATCAAGACGGACTATCGACTGAATTATGAGGACGCGGCTGCAGATTTCATGCAATCAAAGCTTAGTATCATGAAGCAGGCAAAACCGTGTCAAAATGGAGTTGTTTAACGCTGATCGCTGCCGCGCAGGGCTTGAAGAGGGGCCGGCATCAGGTGTGGGTCTTGCTGGCGGCGTTGTTGAGGATGCTAGCAAGACTCCTTCCGTGGGGATCTTGGTGACCTGCTCCTCTCGTTATGCTGCTCATCCCAAGCCTGCCTCTCTTTGAAGTTTAGCCCATCAACATGGAAGGTGTGCGATGGATTGGGGCATATCTTGGTTGGCCTCTCGAGCGTTATCTTCTTCTTGTCGAACTCGTCCACGTTGACAGCAAGAGCTTTGAGGCTGGGCAATTTCCGGCAGAAGGTTTCCAAGGCTGTATAAGTCTCAGGCAATGGTCGCCTTAAGTTGATATAATACAGGATCTGGACGTCGTTCTCCGGATCTAGTTCTATCAAGTGCAGATAATCTAGCCTGTCGCCATACAATGCAATTCTTCGAACCTTTTTCCCAATGTAAATGGGCTCCTTCTGGTTATGGAAAGCAATGACAATACCTGTAGGAAAGTCAAACAGCGTTTTGACGAGGAGGTCGGTTGATGGAAATGTATGTGCCTCTCGGATAACGATTTCTTTGAGGCCTTGACTGAGCCCCTCCTGCCTCATTCGCTGCAGGACGGGGTAAAGAGGATACCAATCACGCATATAAATGTAGGCGTGGGTGATTCTCTTCAAAATCTTGTCGTAATTGCCGGAGCGCAGTCGATTCAGAGCATCGTAAATAGGTCGGGGACTCTGAAAACGTTTAGGTTCGTGAGGTCTCTTCTCATAATGGATTGTAAAATGTGTGGTTGCCAGCCTGTATTCGAATTTGACAATCTCATTAAAGACTCTGCCGACTTCACGAAGGCGAAACATGTCTGTGATGGAGAGATACGGCAGTATTCGTTCCCAGACCTCCGCGGGCAGCTTATGTTCTTTCATGTTTGTGACGAAATCACGGAGGAGATGGCCATTTTGTATCCTGAGTTGACGCGAGACTGATTAATTTGGGTCCCAGCGGTCCTTGTGCAGTCTAATTAATGTCGTGCGGTAATCTGCGTTGATTGAATGACATCACCAGTCCTCGAATCAAGCTTAAACTTGAACGAACAAGGGGCTCGCAAATGAGGCGCAACAGATCGAAACGGCATTATCACCTGACTTCAAGTACCCCATTGGCTCTCTTTCAAGTCCTTCATCTTTCCAACAGGACACAATAGGAATGATAACAAGAATGCACTGCGATCGAGCCGTGGTCCTTGCAACACACAACTTGGTGGGCAACATATTCCAACAGTCAGAATCGATGAGAATCGCCGGACCTCACAGCGAATGGACTATTCCATTCATCAATTGAGAGGAACTACGCTCGAGCAGTCCGAAAATGTGGTTTGAAGCATCGAAGTCGCTTCGAACCGTGGAAGTGTCGCTATCCTAGCATATCTGCAGTAACCATAATTGGTATTCGTCCGGCGACAACTTCACATCTACAGCTTGCCTGAAGATCAAGCTTTGTTAGCGCACAGTTGATTGGAACTTAGAAGGTCCTATGAACCATGTTACGGCCGGGAAAGCATTTCCTTCATGGCAAACAGGTGGCCGGGATAGCAATATATTCTTAATTTCAGCGCCCATGCACGATTGCATGCAGGTTGAACGCGTTATATCTCCTGCCGTTCTCGTGGCCACCTAGCTCTTGGTCCGCCGTTTCCTCCCCCGGTCTATACACTACTTGCTCAAGGTAGCAATTCATGGATTGAGAGATACCTATAAGCTAGTTTGCCCGTAGCCTATGCGTCACTCGTCCGGTCTAATGGTTTCATTCATCCCAAGCTATTCTTCAAACAAACAGGCAACGCCAGTCTACCAAATAAAGAGTACCGAACTACCTTGCGTTTCATCTGGATCTTGTACCCTAGTATGGGGCCTAAAACTTGAGTATTAAAGCGTACGTAGACTCGTCTGCACAACTACGAATCAACATGTTCTCGTCAGAACCCAGAGGAATCTATTATGTGCAGTACCCAATAACAATGGATCAGGGCACCGTCACATTTTTGAAAGACTATATTGAATCTCATGGAGCCGTGATCTACGATAGATTTGATCGGCCACGGCTGAGGTTGAAGGAATGGCGGGTGGTGTATCTTCCAGCTAGCGCAGCAACTCATATGAGGCTCTCGGGAGTCACAGTGCTAGGGCCCCAAAGCCGTCCGTAGATCTCAATTTTATGCTTTATAGTGTCAATCTAAACGTTTCAACGTGGACCGATAACATAGAGCCGCATGAAAAGCGGCGCTTGTTGATTAGTTTGCGTCTTGAGATGAATCACAACTGATATGAGCATAATTTCACAATTCAATTCTCATGGGTATAATGAACGCGCCTTTTAAGCACCCTGCGTTTTGGAAGAGCCTCAATTCCGGCGTAATTCAATGACTTACGCCATAACCTCCTGTTCCACGCTGATACAATGTAGCCTGGCCATGGGTTCTAGTAACAGCGTTAAGTCTGAAACCCGTTATTTTCCGCCCTACCATCTTACCGGTTTGATCTACATGTAGGCGTAAAATTGTTGGCTGGTATTAGTTATTGCTAAAAATAGCAACTAATTTACAACGGTACAAGACACGCCTCAAACTTGCTCAACGGGTTCCAGGTGAGGCTTATGCTAACCTTAATGCCAGCGGGAATCAAGTAAAGTGAGGTTAGCCACAAATTCCAGTGCTAAGTTATGGGGTTACCCGGGTAACCACACGTGATTTCCCGATTGGGCAGCAAGCATCGAGGACGCGATGGTGCAGCACTCCTTCTCAGCTGAACTTAGTCTTGTCCATAAGCGCCGATTCCATAAGGAGATTTTGGTACTTAAGAGGAATCTTGGAAGCTGAATTTTGAACACTAAGAAACAGAATGGTTAATTTAGGTCCAAGAAAGCCTCCATCCCGAAAGGTGAGTACAAGGTGAAGGTGATCTAGTCGGACTGCCGGGTTCCAATCAATGAACTCAGTCGTGTTCAGATGACTACGGTTCAAGGATAGACTGTGACTGTGTTGGTCTCGACACCGCTTATTGGACTGGTGTTTTCATCGTTCAGGCACCAGCGCTTAGCCATTGCATTGTTCAGGAGGCAAATTATGTCACTTTCCACCGTGGTTCTAAATTCTACGTGGCCGATTTGACCTGTACCAGTGTTTGCTTGGATTTCACGGGGATGCAAGATAGATATCAGGGGTTCGATTGAACAAGGGCGGTGATCGCCGATAAGACGTGCTTGGTCTAAGTGGATACGGGGTGAATTCTAGATATCTGCCGGAGTCAATTGGTTGAGCTGTCCTGAAATTTGAACTGTTTCAGGTCGGCGATGGCCGATCTCTGTCTCACGATGGCAGCTAAAGCCTGATCGTCGGGAGGCTAATCACAGTCGGATCCCGATAAGCGGGTGGGTATGGATGAACTAACATAGGGTTCTATGGCCGATGTGCCACGAGACCTGCTCGAGCAGATTGCCCAGCTTGAGCGACTTTTTACCGTGGAAGGTGCTAAGCTGAAGCAAATTACCAAACACTTTGTGTCTGAGCTTGAGAAAGGTCTTTCTAAGGAGGGCGGCTCTATCCCCATGATTCCAAGTTGGGTGATGGACTGGCCAACCGGCGAAGAGAACGGTATCTTCCTCGCACTGGACATGGGCGGAACCAACCTTCGAGTTGCCGAGATCACCCTAGATGGTGAACGAGGTTTCGACACCACCCAGTCCAAGTACCACATGCCAGACGACGTCAAGATCGGCACCAAGGAGCGATTATGGGATTACGTTGCTGAGTGTCTGGAGAAGTTTTTGCGAAGCAACCACCCTGATGAGGTTCTCACTGACGTCAAGCTGGGTTTCACCTTCTCCTACCCATGTTCTCAGCCTGCTATCGACCAGGGTATTCTTCAGCGATGGACCAAGGGTTTTGACATTGACGGCGTTGAGCGACACGACGTTGTTCCCATGCTGGTTGCTGCCCTTGAGAAGCGAAAGGTCCCAATTCGAGTCACTGCGCTGATCAATGACACTACTGGTACTTTGATTGCCTCCAACTACGCCGACCCGCGAACCAAGATGGGCTGCATCTTTGGCACTGGTTGCAATGCTGCCTACTTTGACAAGGTCAAGAACATTCCCAAGCTGGAGGGATTGTTGCCAGACGATATCGATGGTGAAACCTGGATGGCCATTAACTGCGAGTGGGGTGCGTTTGACAACGAGCACAAGTGTTTGCCACGGACCGTCTACGATGTCGAAATTGACAATGAAAGTCCGCGACCAAACCAGCAGGCATTTGAAAAGATGATTGCTGGATACTACATGGGCGAAATCATGCGACGAGTGCTTGTTGACCTTCACGACCAAGGCTTTGTCTTTGAGCGAAAAGACATTTCAGCTCTGCGAGTGCCATACAAACTTGATACCTCGTTCTTGAGTCAGATTGAGGAAGATCCTTGGGAAAACTTGACTGAAGTTGAGCTTATCTTCCTCAAGACCTTGAACCTTGCCACTACTGAGCCCGAACGAAAGCTGATCCGACGATTGGCCGAGCTGATTGGAACCCGAAGTGCTCGACTCTCCGCCTGTGGTGTCGCCGCCATCTCTATCAAGGCCGGCATGACTGAGTGCCACGCCGGTGCCGACGGCTCTGTCTTCAACAAGTACCCATTGTTCAAGGAACGAGGAGCTCAGGCTCTGAAGGAAATTTTCGACTGGGAGCACAAGAACCCCAAGAACTACCCGATCAAGCTTGTTCCCGCCGAGGATGGTTCTGGTGTTGGTGCTGCTCTTATTGCCGCTCTGTCTGTGAACCGAATGGACAAGGGCCAGAGTGTTGGTATCAAGCAGGGTGCTGTTTTGCCATTTTAAGACGATGTAGGCCCTCAAAATCTACTGTGTAGAATATTTATAAAATCGTGTAATACATTCATCTTCCATATTTTGTGGTTAGAGGGCTTTAAATGGACAAGAGCGCTCCACGCACTAGGGCTACACCATTGCTATAGTAGCATAGCAAATTCCTGGAAAAATACAAGTCTCGCGCTTCACTGAGTCAAGAAAGCGCTAATTTTCTCAGAACTTCACACAAACCCTGGTGCTTGGCTCAGAAACCCTAGCCTGTTCGATTGAAACACACGCGCAGGTAGAGCCGCACTGGAAAATCACGTCTCTGCATCATGACAGACCGGTTGAAGGTGTGAGTAACGACGACGACTTAGATTGAACTAACTTAGGCTGGTGTTTGGTGACGCAAAAGGAAGGGTATTAGACGTTCTGGCTAAAGCGAATAGTGTCAACAAGTCTAAAAGCGGTCCGTTCGATGTTCTACTATTGTTGGGAAACGTGATCACAGAACAGACACCACAGGAAGATATTCAAAAGCTGGTCAATGGAGAGATAGAAGTTGATATACCAGCATTCTTCACACTGGGAACGTCTCAGCTGCCGAAAGAGTTGCTGGAGAAAGAAAATGGGCTAATATGCAACAATTTGACTTACCTTGAATCGTCTGTGTTCACGACACAGGGTTATTCGATAGGATTTGTTGGGTATAAACAGGAGAGCAAAGCTCTTGCGATGTTCAAGAAGGATTTGCATGTTTTGATTACCGTTCAATGGCCACAGGGCATCGACACAGACAAGTACAGACTGATACAGCAGAATGAGGGCATTACTAGAGTTGTGGAGACGACAAAACCGAAATATCACTTTTGCTCCGCACTGGAACAGAGCGCGTTCTGGGAGCGGACGCCATTCTATGTCGCTGACGAGAAGATTACGAGGTTCATCAACCTTGGAGAGTTTGGTGACAAGAGTCAAAAATGGTTCTATGCTTTCAATGTTGATTTGAAGGGAGGTGCCGTTCCAAATGTCGTTGATGCATCTCCGTTCACGAAGAAAGCAGTAGCAGCTCCGGTAGGCGAAGAGACCCTGAAACGACAGTTTGACGACATCAAGGAGCCGCCGAAAGGCCCGCGAGACAGGAAGAACAAGAAGCAGCGACAAGTGAACCCACAGGCGTGTTTCTTTTGTCTGTCAAACCCTAGCATTGACCGAAACCTTATTGTTTCTATCGCTGACGAGTCTTATCTGGCCCTGGCCAAGGGACCGCTGACAGAAGGACATGTTATCTTCATCCCCGTGTCACATGTTCCTACCTATTCTAACTTGGATACTGTGGCGCTAGAAAAACGAAAGTATATGATATCGCTGCGAGAAATGTATGCTCAGAACAACCTGGTCCCGGTGACATTTGAGATAAGTCGCAGCAGAGGCATTCATGTTCACACGCAAGTTATACCGGTACCAGCTGACAAATTGGACGACGTCGAGAACGAATTCAAAGAGCAGGCCAAATGGGCTCATTACAATGTCAAGACTGAATTGGAAGGTGAACCTGATTACTTTAAGGTCGATATTCCAGAAAGAGACAGCTTCATTGTTGACCTGGCAACAGGGCAATTTGACTTGCAGTTTGGAAGAAAAGTTCTGGCAAAGGTTTTAGGGCTCCATAGAAGAAGTGACTGGAGGAACTGTGTTCAGTCGGAAAAGGAGGAGAGCAATGACGCTGCCAAATTCAAGGGCGATTTCAAAGCTTTTGATTTCACATTGGCCTGAAACTCGCATTAGGTCTGTGGACTGAAAATAAAACTAATTTATTTGCTGTTTCTCGTGTACAATTTGATTCTAACCGGCTTACGTAATATCGTCATCACGTGATAACATATACCCTAACCCAGCTTCACTATCCCAAAGATGCAACTTTGACGGTTCAGATCACAGGAGAAGTACAAGTTAATAGGGGAGTGAGCTGACGCGACATTTAGCACTATCGCCGAGTCAAGTTCTGTTTGTTCTGTGAAAGACGCGTTCTCCTTGTTGCATTCGCGTCCTTCGTGGGTCTTGAACCGTGGCGCTTGGAGGTTGAAGAAGAAGCAAGAAGCCACTTAATTGGAGGATAACTAGGTACCGAAATTTATCATTTCGAGCTCAGCGCTTAATTCGGCATCAATGGACCCAAACAAACGGCCTTCGCCGCCCACCAATATGATGCCCGCACCCAAGCGGATCAGAGAAGACGGCACGAGCACTCCTGGAGGCCAGGCCGCGGGTGGAGCTTCAGGGGGGCCTCCAGTTGACCCTGAAGCGCTGTCGGATGCCCTAATTGCCGCCGGTGTTGACTTGAAAGAGGAGGAGAATCTGCTCAGTTTCTCGCTGCCATTGTCAGAGTATAGAGATCCTATGGCTGGTGTTTACGGACGAGTAACCACACCGAACTTTTTGGACACTCGGAATACTCAAAGTATGATACGAAAAGCCCTGACGGAAGCCGGTCTGAACCAGTCATACGATAAGGATTCTGAGCTGGCCGCTTTGCTTGCCCTTGGATGCCAGGAGTGGCTAAGTGAAATCATCACAAGTGCTATTGTGCTGAGCCGGCATAGGAGAAAGTCTCGAAACGACGTTCATTCCGAGATCGGAAAAGCTTTGAGGAATATTGCCATTAAGGATAAGGAGAGAGAAGATAAGTTTACTGCGAGAAAGTTGGTCCTTCAGCCTGATAATCCTCCAGAGAGCAAGAAGGAGCCAGTTTCTGAGGAGACACAATACCGTGCTGCGAACGCCACGGCGTCCATGATGACGGGAAAGAAAAAGTACTCCTGGCTGACGGGTGGTTCTGGCGGTGGACTTAGCGGTGCCAGAGCTGACTTTGCTGCCAGAAGTGAGACCACCATTAGGTACAGAGAAGCCAGAGAGGAGCCTGGTTTGGTGCTTAGAGATTTGCTGGCTGCCATGGAGGAGAGAAGAATGGGCGTGGAGAAGGCCCTGGTGAAGGGCTACTCCAAGCTGAGAAACTAGTGAGAAGTAGCTATTTATTTATTCATTGTCAATTTCCACGTACTAGACTTTGCCTAAGCGGCCTTCTTTGCCAGAGCAGTAAGGGCGTCGTTCAGGCTCTTGACGTCGGCGGTGACCGCAGAGGGATCTGAGAGCAGAGCAACAAAACTGCCCTCAAACTTGTTCAACAGCGACTGCAACTGAGAGACATCGCTGGTAATAAGCGAGCCAGCGCCAACAGCCTTGATTGCATCGACCTTGTTCGACAAGTCGTTGATGGCGCTCAGGAAGGAAGGAAGAGCGTTGTGGAAGGCGGTCACAGCAGTAGCCGAGTCAGCCGCGTTCAGGCTGCCAATTGAGGCAGCCTTCGAACTGGCGTCGGAAAGGTCACTTTCGAGAGTGGAGTAGGAGGTCTGAATGGACAAAGCACCAAGCAGTCCCTGACTCTGCTGGAAGTTGTTGATGGTCTTGTCCAGAGCATTGGCGTCACTGGAGAGCGTGTTGAGAATGTCCAAAGCGTCGTTGACACCAGTGGCAGTGGCAATGGCGGCAATAGCGGTAGTGAGGAAGGCGGTAGAGAACTTCATAGTGATTGAGATGGTTGAAGAAATCGGGGAATTGCAGTCTTTATATACCCTTGCCGGCCACTAAATCCAGTGAAAATTCACATGACTGGAGAACTTGATAACAATGGCGTGATGAGATCCAACCGAAGTGCCGGCAGGGTCCGCCCACGATCACCGCTGCATAATTATTTCCGTGGTTTATGCATGTGGGGTAATCACGTGATGCGGAGTACATTTTAACTTTTTTCAAGCTCCATTCAGTCAAGCTCGTACAAGGAATGATATGCTATGAGGAATGCGTTGTTGAAGAATATATGTGATGTACTGAGATATGAGGTCCACTACCCTTCCACGGCTAGTATAACAACTGTTAAAGGAGAACTCTAAATAGAACGTGTCTTATAGTTTGCTAACCATTGGTGCCGTCTGGGGGGACTTGGCGCTTGTGAAATCAGTATTGCACCGGGCTTTGAGGAGGCGTTGATTGTGATATGCGATATTATATGCAGGCTACTGTAAGCAGACTTGGCTCAGGCGGAGAAGGCATATGAAGATTACAGTTACCAGTAGCAATTTATTCGCGGCAGGTTACTCGAGATGGTAACAATTATGATTCGATTCTGTTGGCACCCAGGCGCCAAAGCCGGTGTGTGCCCTCTGCAAGCGGTGATCCAACTAAGCCTTGTCCATTAATTTTCAGAATCTCGTTGATCGCGATTTTGGGCGCTACGACACTAGTTTACCCCACAAAGTGCAATGGCTATGACACATGTGTATTGGTGTTGAGGGGAATTCTTGTGACATTAATTGCTCGTCAAAGCAGAGAGTCGTGTAGCAGGCAATAGACTGAATGGAAGTTCAAATCAGACTGGAGGTGCAAGGAAAGTCATCGAACCGCTCAACATGTCCCCCGTCCAAACTATAGCGCCTTTTAGAACGAACTTTCTGACACAAGCTACTGGCAGACTTGGCTGTACCCCATGAAGTTTGTCTAGCCGAATTGAAGCAACAAACCTCATCCGTTTGGAAGAGATTGCTCGATTGTACTGGCGTTGAAGGAGGACGCCGAGTCGTGTCCTTCGGTATCAAAAATTATGGGAAAGCTTTTACTGCCAGACGTGATGACGGTGGAAAACTGCTATTGGTGGTATATAATACTCCGGGAAACTTAAAGACGTATTGTCTCAACGAGTCCGGATTTGGCGGGCGCGAGGAGTACCCTAAGGTGATCTTGTCTTCAATTCATCAGGGTGGCTTAAAATACAAAAGGGAGAAGAGGTCAAGAAATTTCGAGTTGAGGGTCAAAGCGGTCGAGTGTTCGCGTTGCCGTTGCTGGGGCAACCACGCGTCGCGTCAGCCCAACATCAAAACATCATAGACATCAGACAATACTTATTGATACCCAGATACCACGCTCAGCGCTTGCGATTCATCTAATTTCAGTTTTCACGACAACCGTTTCCACGGCGACTTCTGGTAACCACGTGATCACGTGGTTGACACAAACAATATGAGCTTCAATCTCGCTGAGACGTTTGGCGTCTTCTCCAAAGACCCTCAAGAGCTGATAGACGTTGACATTGACGATGTGGAACAGAAGCTGAATGAACTGGTTGATGTACTAGCCGTCAACCCCGAGGGAATCGAGGATGAACACAATCTACAGGCGGCATATTACATCCTGAATTCAACACCATCAGACAAGGCGAATGAGCTGCTGTTAGACTTGATTCTCAGTGGACTGCAATTGCAGACCAAAGCAGTCCACTCAGCTATCGAATCAGGCGAAACGTCCATGTTTGCTGGGTTGAGAACCACGCTCAGTATTTACGCCTTCCTCCTACATTGGTATCTTGTCAATATTGAGAGTTCGCAGCTCAAGAGCCAGATCATCCATACTGGCAAGGGATCCAGAGCCAAGGTGACGACCGAGTTTAGTGTTGCCAGTCAACAGGTGGCCGGCGCCCTGGAGGTGGTCACTAGCTGTCTACAGCTGAACTTAACCTCACTGTTTGCAACCTCGAGTGAAAAAGATATCTTCACGGGCCTATTTCTACGTCCCGTATACCTGTTCATGGAGAACGAACAGCTTATGAAAAATGCAGGCTTCAAGAGCATCATTTTTCGAGTAATTTGCCTGTGCGTTAGGTATCACCAGCAGAACGGTGTCCAGACTTCCCTCATGCAGCTGCTGATTTACTTTGAGCACCTCTCAGAGCCTCTAGCAGAGCTGCTGAGTGTAATGTGCACAGAATATGAGAGCGCACAAATCACAGAGGAAATGCTGCGCGAGCTCAGTAACAAGAGCTTTAACGCCAACGACACGAAGGGACCAAAGTTTGTTTCCATCTTCATCACAAAGCTGTCGCAGCTGATACCCAGTGTCCTGCTGCGATACATGTCGCTGCTTATCAAGCTTCTGGAGAGCGAGTCGTTCACCTTGCGATGCGCCATTATCGAGTCCACCGGCAGCATCATCTTTGATTTGTGCAGGTCAGAAGATGCAAAGAAGAGTGAAGGACTGCTAGATCTGGTCGAGGAACGAGTATTGGACGTTAACCCATACTGTCGATGTCGAGCTCTGCAGGTGCTGGTCGGTGTCAGCGAGCTCGAGGTGAAGTTCACTTCACGAAGACTCAACATGACCAAAATTGCCGTCGCATGTCTCCAAGACAAGAGTAACCTCGTTCGACGAAATGCCCTCAAGCTGCTGAGCAGAATGGTGTCTACGCACCCATTCTCCATTCTTCACGGCTCTCAGCTGGATATTGGCGAATGGGAACTACGTCTCGAGCAAGTCAACAATGAAATCAACGCCATCATTCCTCAGACAGTAGGCGAGGAGTCTATGCTTGTCGAGGGTGTTCCTCAGACTGGAGAACTAGGCGAGGGTCTGGATGCCCCGTCCGACGAGGAAATGGACGGTGATGCCTTGATCCAGAAAGCCCAGGCACACAAAGAGGCGACTGAAAACGCAGAACAGATCAACAGACTAAAGCTGACCAAGAAGTACTACATCGAAGCTCTCGAGTTTATTAATCTCATTCACGACGGTCTGCTTACAGCTGAGAAGCTTTTGTTCTCCAAGAACAAGAATGAAATCATCGAGTCCATGGACCTTTTTGTGCTCTCTGACGCTTATGGTATTACTGTGGCTCGAACTGGTATTCGAAAAATGATCCACCTCATCTGGGCAAAGGCCAACAACGACGAGACGCACGCCATTCAGTCGCATCTCATTACGTGCTATCAGAGTCTGTTTTTCGACACGCCAGTTGGCGCATCAGAGGCTGAGGCGAACCTGTTGGTCGCACGAAACCTGATATCGCTGACTTACGGCGCCACACTCGCGGAGCTGGCCTCCCTGGAGCATCTTATTGTGTTGGCCATGGAGAAAGAGCGACTGATCTCCCCGGGTGTCATCAAAACACTGTGGAAGATCTACGGCTATCAGCAGCGAGAAATCTCAAAGTCTCAGCGACGAGGCGCAGTCATTATCTTGGGTATGATAGCGAAAGCCGAAAACTCTGTCGCAATGTCTGGTCTGGAGGTCTTGCTCAAGATTGGCTTAGGCGAGATGGGTAAGAAGGATCTTGGCCTCGCCAAGTACTCCTGCATCTGTCTGCAGCGATGCGTTTCTGAGAATGACTGGAAGAAACTCCCAAGCAAAGGCAATGGTCCTAGCCGATTCCCAATCACCCACGAAGCCATTTCGTGCGTTGCAGAGCTGCTCTTGATGCCTTTTACCTCTATGGACTGGTTTGGTGTTGCTGAGCAGGCTATCAAGGCTATCAACGATCTCTGTGAGGACCCTACCACCGTGTTTTCCGAAATTATCAGGCGTAAGACCAGAGAGGTTTTCTCCCTTGACCCCAGTGAGATTGATCGTGAGTCGTCGCTCAGCCAGCTGTTCTTCATTGCTGGAGATGTCGCGCTCAAGACAATGGTTCATCTGGAACGATGCGAGGCCTTGTTCAAGCGGTCCAAGATCGCCGTCGAAAAAGCTAATGCCTCCAAGCGCGAGAAAAAACAGGACGAGGACGATTTGGAAATGGTTGGTGGAGGCACGGGCACCACTGAAGACGATTTCACAGAGGCAATTTCATTCGTCAAAGAGAGAGAACTGCTCTACAGTGAAAGATCACTGCTAGCCCAGTTTGGACAGATGGTTCAGGATGTCTGCAAGGAAGGTTTGAGGACGAAGCACGTGAGTATTAAAACAACGGCGTACCATTTGACTTGAGCAAAAACTAACCTAGAACGAACACATGAGCGTGTCTTCCACGCTGTGCATGGCCAAATTTATGTGTGTGTCGGCCACGTATTGTGAACACAACCTACCGATTCTGATGACATACCTGGAGAGGTCAGACAACTCCATCATCAAGAGTAACTGTGTGCTTGCTCTCGGTGACATTGCTGTTTGTTTCAACCATATTTTGGACGAGAATACTGACTTTTTGTACCGACGACTTCATGATCAGTACCCAGTGGTGCAGCGAACTTGTCTGATGACGCTAACATTCTTGATTCTGGCTGGTCAGGTCAAAGTGAAGGGGCAGCTTGGTGAAATGGCCAAGTGTCTGGAGGACTCCGATAAAAAGATCAGCGACCTTTCCAGAATGTTCTTCACGGAGCTGGCCACCAAGGACAATGCGATTTACAACGGCTTCATCGACATGTTTTCAGTTCTCAGCGTCGACAAGTCTCTTGGACAGGACTCGCTACACAAGATTTTGCGATTCCTGGTGTCATTCGTCGATAAGGACAAGCAAATCAAACAGCTTTCCGACAAATTGTACGCCCGAATGGCAAAGTGCGAAGACGAAAAGACATGGAACGACCTCGCATACGTCCTTGGTATCCTCGGTCACAAGAACGAGGATATTACAAAGACCATTTCGGAGGGGTTCAAGTTTATTCCCGTTTTGGTGGAGTAGCTACGATTGGATGATTAAATATAGTAATGAGTAATGTAAGACGGTTATGTGCGGCTCTTTCCTTTACTGGGCGGAGTGATGCTATGTCGTGCATTCATGACTGGTTGTGAACACCCTCAGACATGACTTCCGTCTTTAGGGGAGAGGGCGGGGTACCGTTGGAGAGTGTATGCATGTGTCGCGGTCGCTCGCCGGGTGTGTATACCGGCTGGGAGCCCGACGATGCTCGTGAAACTCGTCGCTGCTTGTCGTATCGCACCGAAATTTCACGTCCATTGAACATGGATCCGTCGAACTGAGCGATCGCGGCGTCTGCGTCTTCTTCTGTGTAATAGCTGGCAATGGCGTAGCCCTTGGACTTGCCAAGTTCGGACTGTGGACTTTCGACTCTGGCGATGTTGGAGCCCTTTCGCAGAAAATCCTTGAGGTCTTGCCATTGGGTGGTGAAGGGAATGTTGCCGATAAACAGGCGGAACCTGTCGAATCGCTTTCGGTAGTCCTGCTGGAATGGGTAGTACGGGTAGAAGTCGAGGCCAAAATTCATAGGGTAGTAAGGAGGATAGCCCTGGTACATGCCATTGTTTGGGTGAATGACGTGTGCATGCTGAGGGTAGGGAGAAATCATTGGCGTGTACATTGTGGGAGACGAAACACTGGGAGAGCTGGACGTATGCTGATGACGAGGAGGTGCGTGGTCGTAAGCGGCCCAGATCAGTGAGCCATTATTGTAGCCGGCAGTGATCTTCTCCAGAACCTGGAGGGTACTGGCATAGCCCTTGATGCGAACGTAAGCGTGGTTGGGAGCGACAATCTTGGTGTGTATAACGTGGGCAGTAGGCACTAGGCTCAAGATGTGGTCTTTGAGGTCTTGCCAGATCCAGTTCTCGGGAAAGTCGTGAACAGTGATGACGTGCGAGCCTCCATCATACCAAGTTTGGTAAGGGTAGTACATGCCATAGCCTGGCTGTTCGCCGTATGCCTGCTGTTCGTATGCCTCTGGAGCAGGTGGCTGCTCACCCTCGGCTTCAGCGGGAACCATTTGTGGAGGCTCCGGCGTCTGTTCCAGATGAGGCTGGAAACGGAACGGGTAGTCCTGGTACGGTTGAGCGTTAAATGCTTGCGTAGTGAATGGTTGAGCGGAAAACGGCTGTGTAAAAGACTGGTAAGGCTGGGGCTGGAACGGTTGCGAATGCAGAGGGGTGTGCTCGTGGAACTGCTGCTGGAGAGCTTGGACCGTGGGTTCCGCCTGGAGCGGGTTCGGGCTGAAGACGTGCGACTCTGTAGGCAGTTCCGACAACAGAGGCCCGGACTGCGAGGGCTGCTCGGAAGTGGATGGCAGCGGTGAGTCTTTTTTGGGCTCTTCTCGTTCCCGTCGCTTGCTCTTCTCGGCTAGCTTGGGGTCCGACTGCACTTTCTTTTGAAGCCTGGACTGACTGGACTTGGACTTGAGTGAGACTTTCGACATTTTGGTATCGAGGTCCTTGACGTCGCTGGACGAGCGAGATATCCTATTTTTAGACATCTCGCGATTGGTATAAATAGTTAGTAGCTGATGAGTAGGAAAGGGACTGTTACTGAGTTAGAGGCTGAGCTCTCAAGGTTGGCTGACTGCAACGTGTCTCAGTGTATGCACGGCGCTTATCGGAAGGCTTATCCGTGAGCTTTGTAGTGGTCAGAGCTCGTAGAATAGTCGAGTCGTCGTTTCGAAACCAGAATACCAAGTGTATGCGATGATTCAGCTATATTCCTCAACCGCAAAACGACTCCTGCCGAGCTTATCCAACTGCTTATGGTAGCCTGGTGGCGACAACCTCTTTATCAAGAAATATGCAAAAATGCCTGATTTCTGAGCAAAAAGTTGACAATTAGTGGCAAGAATTGCAGCCAAACTGTTCGCTGTGTTCTCGTGACCTCAAAACAAACCAATGACTAAGCAATCGGCTGGCAGCGCCGGCGCTTACAGTCGACGAAGTGTAGGAGGGACCGGTCAAACGTGGGAACTCGAGGCCTTATATACCTCTTTTCGATCACGCGCCACTGACTCTGTGTAGTCGTGTTCACTTAGCTCACTCAAGTCAGTCGAATTCGCTTGAGTGTCCTTGTGATGCTATCTAGCAAGTGTGGAGACGTCCCACCTGGGTGCGATAAGTGCGCGCACACGTGACATGATGCTTACATGCGTTATAATATATGGGGTGACTATACTGGTCTGATATTATTAGTGCACTTAACCGAGCGATTTCGGTTGTCAACGCCACTTAACAATTTGTCGGTACAAACATCACTTTTGTGCATTTCTATCCGGAACTAAACACGCGACTCACGACGAGAACGAACACCCGCGAACAATGCGACAACCAATCATAATCTCCCAAACCAGGGCTAGGTCAGGGTAAGGGTCAAACATCGCAGCATAAATATATTTGTGTGTGGAACGGGTTTAGTGCAATTATGGACACTAGCGTCCGCGACGTATAATAAAGTGTCAAGGTTCAAGGTTTTGAGGTGTTTATTGCTTCTCGGCACTATCTTTACAAGATGTCTAAGAATATGACGTGACAGTTCCAGTAGAATTGAGGCAGAGATATTGGCGGAAAACGCCTGCCAACCATAACTTTATGGAGCCCTCGGCCAGAATTGGCAACACGCGTTGTTCGGTGAAGTCGGTACGTCGGCCCGATGATAGACCCGAGCCTCGAGCCGACCTGCGATAAACACCTCGACAAACGCAAGCAGAGAACTAGTTGAAGTTGCTTCTTTGATCAATTGATTATTGTCATGAGGTTGGGCTGGCTAGCCGGGTCATGAGGAGCCAAGAATAAGTTCTGCGATCTGGTGATCTATGTGATCTACTGTAGTGCCGTCTACACGATACAATGCAACCCAGAGGGGATTCACAGGTCTGAGAAGGTTCTCTTATCGTTATTAAATAATCTACACCAACCAAAATGGTCTTTCAACGCGTCTATAATATCCACGCGTCACGCGTCGTCAACGCGATCCCGAAACGTCACTTTAGGCACCAAATCTCTCCTTCCTCTTTTTTAGTTTCTCCTGCTCCTCTGCGCTCAGCTCAGGAACTTTAGCCTTAGTCTCCTGAGCTGTCTTCTTGCTGACTCCACCGTTCTTGACTCCACCTTTACCCTTCGCTGGCGGGGTTCCATTCAACATCTGGTTGGCCTGCTTCTGGTTAATTCCGAATTTCTTGATTCTGGCAATTTGTCCGGCCAGATCATTATCAGGAATTCCAAATCGCTCGCTTCGCTTCTTTCGTTTCTCGAGCTCAGCAATCACTTTCTCGGCTAGGCTGTCCTTGTCGTCAGTTTTCTCAGCCTCAGTGGCCTTCTCTGTAGCCGTGTTTTCAGCACTGTCCACTGCTTTCTCTGCTGTTTTCTCTGGTTCCGCTGCCTTTGGGGCTTCAGGGACAGGCGCGGCTGTTTCCGCAGCAACCTCGGCTGGAGCAGCGGCTTTGTCCGCCTCCTGGAGACGAGCGACCAGCTCCGGCTTAGTTCCGGTCTGTGGAAGTCCTCGCTCCTTCAGCAGCGCCTTCAATTCGACAACCTTCTGGCTCGCGTAGTCTGTCATTGTGGTGTGCGCCAACGTGTGTTGGGAATGACAAACCCGGGGACAGGTGCGCGACTTTCGCTAAAATATAGATGCCCAAACTGGGACCCACAGCGCAATGCCTTCTCTACTCAACTATTACGCCAACCTAAAAGCTACCGAGCAAATCGTCTGGCCCTTCTGACCGCCAAACTCAAACACGGGGTAGTCAATGGCACCAACCTTGACTAGATATTGCCCAAATATGCTCAAAAGCTCCTCCTCCGTGAAGTTGCACGATGTGATGAGCAGCATTGATTTGTCGTGGAGCAGCCCCGAAACCTGCCTCGCGTATTGAGCTGGCGCACTCAGCCCGTCATACTCCAAACCACTCAATGCAATAGCGTCTAGCGTACCCTTATCTAGCACCAAATCCCACCGCTTTCCCTGTGCCCACTCGCTGTCTCCCAGGAAATCGGCGTGCTGAAAGTGAATGTCCTCAAAGCCCTCCTCTGCCGCTATGCTCTCGCACAGCTCAACCGACTGGGGACTGTAGTCGATACCTGTGAATTCGCCTGTTAAATCGCCTTCCTCTTTGATCGAAAACAAGAGCCGTCCATTTCCCGTCCCCAGATCCAGTATTGACGCGTCTGCGCTCAGCTCTCCCTCCATGACAAGGTCGCTGAGGTACTGTACCATCTTTTCTTGGGCATCAGAGTCGCTGAACCAGCATTCGCCTGTGTCCGAGGGGTTTTGGGCAAAGTTTCGTTGCTCCACAGAGTAGAAATCGTCCCAGTACTTTTGCGTTCCCAGCTTTGAGGGATTCAGCTTTTCAACCATGACCAGATGCAATAAGAGCTAACTTGGGATCGTAAATAATCGTCCTAATGATGGATAGCAACCGATTGTTCGTCGTCTTTGATTTATGTGTTGGCCGAGAAAGTTCTTGATGTTGAAGCCGCATAGCCGCACCTTCCTCTTATTTGTTGTACTAAGGGAGACCAATGTTCCTGATGGGCTCCAAACATAAGAAAAAATCATGTTCTGTGCTATAAGTTATATAAAACAATGCGTGTTTGTACAATGTGTTGTCGAAGATCAGGCAGTCAGTGACGTGTCGAAACGAGTTCCTCTTCGCCAAAGTGTTCCGGACACAGAGACGAATAGGGACCCATCCTTCACTTGAGCACTAAAAGTGACCGGCATAATGTTAGTATTCTCGATGGGTTAGTCAAGTCCATCAATTTCGAACTCGCGATCCTCACCGGCGATTATCGTGTCTCGTGACTCCATCTTGTCGTCCAGTTTCAGCGTCTCATGAACAAGAATCATATTCTCCATGGCAAGTTTTAGCTCTCCGTCGTCTCCAAAGTTTGGACTAGAGTCAAGAGAAGAGAAGAAAACTTGCCCATGGGGAAGTCCAAAGTCAATGATTTCAGTCTTCAAAGGCAGCCCCGGAATTCTAAGGACAGGGAGGCCATCTTCATGGTCGTAGGAAGAATCCTCAAAGACCCCGAGCTCGAACCGTCTGTCGGTGTGAACATACGGATAAGGAAGACAGGATTCCAGCTCAAAGTGCGACAGAGGGTCTTCTGTGCTGGGTTCAGAAACGCAGACGGGCTCCAATGGACTAGGAGGCCGAGCAATCGGGTTAAGAGGGCCGATTGGTAAATCGTACTTCCACTGAAACAAACCTTCGACGTTTCCTGCGATAATCTGACCCTGCTTCACTAGGAAGACTTTCGACTGACTGACGTAGCCTGATTCGACTGACCACGAAGACAGCTTCCAGACCTTATTCGTCTGGTCCATTGCTTTCTTTCGGTTGAACCAGTGAACAGAACCTTTCTCCTTCGTGATGACGCCAAAGCCGCTGTAAGAGTCCCATAGAATGTCCTTGACGGTAGCAGGCAGCTTGCCCCGCGTGTAACGGCCGGTCAGAGCAACGTGTTCCGGCGCAAACGACAGGTCGTAGCTGTAAAAATAATCACCCTTGGTGGATGCAGTGACTACTGTCGCGTCGTACGGGCACAGGGAAAGGTGGGACAGTCCCCCCACTGGACAGAACTGTGCGATAGTCTTGCGCGTGGGAATGTCAACCACCGTGACTATGCTCTGATTCTGATCAAAAAAGCCGTTCAGCGTATCATAAATAGTTTGTCTGGTGGGCCTTTCTTCGCCTAAGTAGTACCTCACTCCAGCAGCACCCGCATCGTGAATACCCTTGATGGAAGAAACTGCGGTGGAAGAAAGCGTTTCCATGATTCGCTCGTGCAATGGTCCACTTGGAGGCATCACAAGCGGCGTGGGCTTGGTGGCTGGCCTGTCCTTTGGGCAGTAAACGAGCCATCTGTTGCGAAGATCTACTAGCGGCCCATCAGCGCCGGATCTGGTCTCCACGGACAACTGAATAGGGTGGTAGTCTTGAAACAATGTAACCACATTGTTGGCAGACACAACCGCAAAATATGGCGAGTTTTCCGGTGCCAGAATCTTGTACGGCCCAGAGCCTGCAGATGGTGGCAGAACCAGAGACTTCAGCAGCGTGGGCCCGTTCAAAGCCACTTTGTGAACCTCAAGAAGATAACCTTTGAGTCTGTGCTTGGTCTGAACAATCACTGTGGTACCCAGGAAGGTCACGTCGGGACTGGTAGGTGGTGAAAGGCGTTCCGGAGAGGTCTCCACAGGCTCTGGAGACGGGGACTCTCGCTTGTTGCTGCTAGCCCGTCGCTGCTTCTTACTCTGAGGCACTTCACGAGGAGGTGCCCTGACTGGAGCAGGTGCGGAAACCGAGATTGGCACGGCGTCCACAATTCCCTCGGCCCGTATGCTTCCAACAAACTCCAGCTTGTCATCGCCGGCAGCTGGAACCCAAATCTGAACTCCGTTAGGATAGAGGGATAAGACAGCCTTGGAGGTGATTAGAGCAGTGGGGTAGTTTTGCGGCAAGGGCTCGTTTCTGAAGAAACGTTTTGCCGAAGCAAGAAATGGCTGGTTCACAAAAGAGAACGGGCTATGTTAGACAGGCCGCCTTTGAATCCTCCTCCAAGTGTACTCACCTCTTGTAAAGTGTAGTCGAATCATTTGCCGTATCGAAACTCGGAAGCATTCTTTGTATCGTAAAGTTCTAGCAAGGTCTAGTTTGTCTAGATCCTGTCTAACCGTGTGACCAGGGTCTACCTCGCCAGATTTGTGTAGCGCCACTCCAGTAGTCACAGACCGATCTCCGCAACCAAATCTAGGAGCAATGTCAACAATGCGCAAAACGCTTATCGGCGCTTATCGCTTATCGGCGGACAACGGGGTACCTGTCGCGTATCGGATTTTATAGAGAGTGTGATCGTTGTCCTCAACGCGTCTTTATCGCGCTCTTATCGCGTGGACTAGTCGTGCCTGGTCGCGTTTGACTTGTGAGGATGTGATCGGAGCTAGCCGGATCGCAATTATCGTTGTCTTAGAGGCAAGTCCACCAAATTAAGGTAACCGGCCAATTTCCCTCTCAGTGTCGTCTCAGCAACACTTCTCGGTCCAGCAATTTCAATTCCACAGGGCAATCGCAGTGTCGGGCCGACACTTCCAAAGTCAATTAGTAGACGCCAGTTATGGCTGACGTGACCGTGACGACCTCTGTCCTAGCTTCGCAACCAATAATCAAAAGAATAAATCAATGTAACTCCCCAGATAGCGTGTGGGAAAGAAACAGGGGAAAGAATGATGGGGAGCAAGATAAGCCGGTATGGTTCACGTGTGTGTCACGTGGTGGCGATTATGGGTATGCGGGCGCCCAGCTCCAGGTGGGCCAAAAAAGCTGGAGAAAGTCGGATTAGAGTATTTCGAGTGCCTGAATCCCAAATTTCTAATTATTATCTTGCTTTGCAAAGCTCCACGATATTTCCTAACTTTCAGCGATAAGGATGACCAGCTGATAAGGGTTTGGTTTCATATGCAGGGGTTAGGGTAGCGGTTAGGGTTCGATGTTGGGGTCGTCCGGGGTTTGCTAGGGGTATTATGTACAGTGAACGAGGTATTCAGTGGACATGTACACGTGCTGAGATCGGATGCAGTACAGAGGTTAAAGAGAAAGGCTTACTAACCGAGCGAGCTTGATATGACTAAGTGGAAAACAGGCGTGTTTGGCGTCCAATATACCGCCCGCAATATGTAATTGCGTGAGCTGGGAGTTGTGCGCCGCACTGCATCGACATTGCTTCCATAGTGAGTTTGAAATGGGTTGCGCAACCTATATAAACTAAGAATATTACACACCTAAACAAGGGATATACGTGCAGAGGGTCTGCTGAAGCGTCACTGCCTGACCCCCACATCTAATATTTGTGATGTCTTGGGACCACAGGGCTAGGTTCGCGCACCCAACGTCTCAATCTGCTGAGATGAGCAATTTGCGAGCGTCAAGACACAACGTTGCCTGGCTTCTTGTTTGCTCTGATGGCAAATAGGCTAAGTTTTATCAGTAGACGTCTTCCTACAGTGCCCACCATTCTGGTGCTTCTTACGAATGTTTCTCTCACCATCGCCCCTTTCGCCCAGGCCTCTATAAGCAGGGTCAGCTGATTACGCATATAGAACATGTGATGTCACGTGACCACAGCTTATCGATAAGCGTTGCTCCCACACCTCCTAGATTCGTACGACTGTTACGAGGACACGCACAGGTTGAGAGTACGATCGGAACGGGATAGTTTAGTGCGGTACGACAAGAACGGCTGTATCGATAGGGAGCTGCGCTGATAAGGAAGTGCAGTACTTAATCCAGATAAGCTAGTGGGGCAGTTCCTGAGTCACACGCGGTAGTGTTGTGAGTCCACTGAATATCATACGGTAGCGACGGAGATCAGACAGTGGGAACTGTAGGATACTATTTCTGAGGGTACCTTACGAGAACACTGAGGATCAACCGCCGCGAGAGTATTTGCGAGTTGGTACCAGGGTACGGTAGCCTAGAGAGGCAGTCAAAAGAAGGTGCACTGTTCAATCGTTCTGTGTGGATTCTAGTTCGAGGTACGGTTGATTTCCAGTTGGTTTGACGGCTGCACCGTTGGAATCCCCTCTAGTTGTGAACTTGCACTGCAGCGTGGCGATATCACTCTGGCGCGATTCTGAATCAAGGAAAGTGCAAAGCCACTAAAACCATCGAAATCAAGTCATCATTCAGATTAGGTAACCGTTTGTCGATCAACGGTTGCAACGGTTCGCCGGTTTCTCACCAAATCGCCACAAGCAAATAGTGGCAACCAACATGGACTTTTTTCTCACCAACAGGGACCCCGAGATGCGGCCCAAGAGCCCCGAGAGCGAATTTGAGGAGATTTCTCGCTCTATTTATCACATTTCACAAACAAAATCTACGCTGTCCACCACGAATGTCAACGCGAGCCCATCATTCATCGTCAAGCGACCTGCTTCGACAATGAGCGTTCTATCAGATTCAGACGGGATGAGTTTCAAGGACGTTTACATGCCTAGTCCGTCTTCGATTCTGAGTCAGGATGATTCGCATTCCGAGGATGAATTGGAACGGCATTTTCTGAGCCTGGGCCCCAACGAGCTGCCCCTGGTCATGCCGACCGTGTCCGTTTTGAAGAGGAGAGAATTCACTGAGCGAGGGCTGCGGCTGGGCAAGTTGAAGCTGCTGATTGCAGGAAAGAAAGGCGTGGGTAAGAGCGCACTGATCAAGGCGATTTACCGGTGCGAAGAGGGCCTGGTTTCAAGTTCGACTGATGAAGAAGTCAGGGGAGTGAGTGCCAGCGATTTACTCAACACGACTGTCAACTCAGCTGCGGATTTGAGTTCCGGCGCCGAATTGACCTCCGACATGAATCTCAGCCCCTACGGCAGCTCTTCCAGCTTGGACTCCATGAACGATCAAGTCAAAGAGATATACGCGTCCACCAAGCCCTTCCCTGAGTTTGTCGAGAAGGATTCTCTGGACAATAATGTGTGTTTTGTCGATGGTGGCGACGTGATCACCTACATGGACGAACGATTCCGAGACACGGCGAGGCTGGTAAATGGTACTCAGAATCAGATTCTGAACCTTCTAACTTCTGCCAGCTCCTTAGGCGAGTTTTCTAGTGTCGATGTGTGCCTCTATCTGATTGACAAGGAGCTCACCAACTGGGACTTGGAGTATATGGCCAGAATCGCGGAGTACGCACCCATCGTTCCGCTGATTGCACGGGCCGATGCTTTGGCGGCTGACGAGATTGCACAGCTAAAGATTTCCGTTCTTCAGAGTCTTAAAGAAAACCACATTGATCCGTTCGTTTTCAAAGGCGCTGGGAAGAATGTCTTTGCGGTGTCGAGCCTTGAACAGGATGAAATGCTTGCAAGCGTCCTCATGTCGCCGGACTACGTCCCAGGGCTTCACATTTCTGAACTCAAGACACTCTGCAACCATCTGTTTTCCGATAAAGGTTCCATGTGGCTGCGGTACACTTCTGCGAAGAAGTTCCTGCAGTGGTCGACGTCTATTCAACTCAGCAC
This sequence comes from Blastobotrys muscicola, assembly GCA_003705745.3. Classification (NCBI taxonomy): domain Eukaryota; kingdom Fungi; phylum Ascomycota; class Dipodascomycetes; order Dipodascales; family Trichomonascaceae; genus Blastobotrys; species Blastobotrys muscicola. The sequence continues at coordinate 69,530 of PPJL03000022.1, forward strand.
AGCGGTTCACAACGCCGTCACACAAAACACGCTGGTACCTGTCGGGCCAATGCAGGTTGCTGTGTGCGAAGGCGAGCGCGAGACTGACTTTTCTAACGCCGTGATCAATCTTCCGGCCCGAACATTTGCTCACCAGAGTACTGCTCGGTGGGCCATGTTGGTCGAACAAACCTCGCGAAGTGAAAATGAACTCGCACTGAGAAGCCAACTCACGAGAAAGCCCAAAGCCCGCCCACGAGTCTCGGACTCTATCCACAGCGACCCTCTCCGTATCGGAAACTTAGGTTCAAGGCTGTGGTCGCTGGCCGTGAACGCGTTTGGACTGATTCTGGGTGTCAAGCTAGTTTCCTATATTTATTCTGACGTTTTGTTTCCGCCGCTGCCTCCGCCGGTTAGTGAGACAGGAATCAAGAAGCTCGTCAAGACGCTGCGTGCTTGGGTGGTGACACTGAGCTAGTGATGAAGTAATGTATAGAGTGATGATATTTATGCGATAGCCTGTATAATGATATTTACAAGTTAGTTGACTATGCTAGACTAGACAACAGCAACGATCTCATTCTCCACTGAATGCTTAGAGTCGTTCAACAGGAAACCACGTTCGCTGCCGATGCCAAAAGTATTCTCAATGACTGTATCACTATCGAACGTGACAATCGATGACTCGTCAACAGACTCCAGAACCGGACTAGCCTCAAAAACAAGCTTCGCATTAGTCATCTCCTGGACCTGCAAGCAGTTTTTTGCTATTCTGGCCCTGTGGTCTTTAAGACCGCTGTCCCAGAGATAGAACGTAATCTTGTCTTGTGCGTTTACCCGGGCCTCGGGATCCAAGACCAGCATTTGTGACCTGGCGCTCCAAGTTCCTCCTCCACCGGCAATAACCTCGAATCGTGAGACCTTTCCCTTGCTCTTAACCGTGGCAAAGACCTTTCTGTTCTGAATTGTCGTCCTGTCCATCAGCTCAGTGGCACTTTCGAGCCACGAGGCCGCGGACTTGTTGTTGATTGTCTTCACCATATTGTTCTTTGCAGAAGTGATTTCCATCTCTTCACCAAGGACCTTCAATGGGGCCCAGTTGAGCGGAGTTGTAAGGTCGCCGGGCAGTGTGATCTTGAGTGAGGAAAGCAACCTGTTGGCTTGACTGCCCTGATTCGTGACAATTGTGCTGGGATTTCCCGTCTCGAAGAGTGTGTTGGCTACTGGAAACACGACCTGAATGCCATTCATGCTGATGTTGACGAAGGAATCACTTCTAGACCAAGTTTTCTCAGCGCTGGTTTGAAGAACCGCTGGGTCGGACACTTCGAACGGACTCTGGATGAAAGAGAATCCGTTTCGCTGAGTTCCAATGGGAATTGTATCCACAATGAGACCGGCGGCTGGCCCATTGAAGGTGCTAACCAGGCTCACTAGCTCATTTGAGTGCTGTGGAGTAGCTGCAATAAAAAGGCTCTGTGAGCCGCTGAGATACGCCGAGATAGGCTTTGTGGGATTGATGACTGTGCTCGCTGTGAAGTGCCGTACTCGATTCGCTGTCAGGCCGGCGCCCAAGCTCTTGAAAAGCTGTCTACACTGCCCTGGCCTTAGCTTCAGCGTCATTAAAAAAGTTGCGCGCAACGTCATCACATCGCATGCATAAGCCACGCCCGGGCTCGATCGACTTGGGACAGACACATAAATTTTTTGGCAGACACCTGGGGAGAAAGTGTCCTATTTGGATCCTTGGAGTGTCGCGGTCTCGAGGTTTGTCTTTCGGTAGGTCACTACGTCATTCGCATCAAGCGATCGGATAGACGCCGATTGTCTGGCCCGCAGCAATTTTGACTTGTACTCCAACGTTCGTTTCGCTTAAGCTAGCACTTGGGCTGGCTTTCCAACACCTTGCTATCCAACTCCAACGACAAGAGGCCTGCGAATCTATCTCAGCGCCAGAAATTATCGGCTTCAGTTAAGCGCCGGGCGGGGAATAGAGCGTTAGGAAGATAGAGTGAACGGGGATTATAGAAGATAGAGGAGATACAGAATTAGGGTGAATTCTGAGCGAACAACTAAGCTTTAGGTGATTAGCGGGGTCATCTTAGGTCACGACTGCCTGTCGTTTTCCAGAAGTGGGCCCTGCAGATACTTGCATGGATCGGCTGCTCATTGCCAAAGTCGCTGATTTGTTTCTGAGCTGGTTTCGCTCAATACTAACCGCCGTTTAAGGCATTTTGCATAGCATCGGATCATCGATTCACAATGAGAAGCATACACATAGGCCTGAGAGTGCAGATGGTGGCCCTAATATTAACGATTGTTGGAATCTCCTTCACCGTTATGGCCATTGCTACGGTGAGTACTAAACAGCCTGAATTTTTTCCGTCTAACATAGAGCATCACGACATCTAACTACGTCCTCAACATGCATGGTGAAGAATACCAGGTTGTCGCCATGCTAAAATCCGCACAGGTGGAACAGGCTTTCACGCAGACTTACTATCAGTGCTACTATCTGGCTACGCGGGACCAGCTTCGACAAGCCTTGACTAGTTACAACCAGGGTAACGATACCGAAGATAACTGGAAGCCTGTTTGGGAAATGCTTAACTCCACGGTTGGCGTTACAATCGATCTTCAAGGCGCCGCGATAATAGCCTCGGACTTTGTGGAGATATTCTCTATAACAAACTTCACCTTTCCACGTACGTACGATGACCCGAGGCTATATCCATTGAGGAATGTCACCAGTGAGGATGACCCTACTGTGAAGTCACTGATGAACAAGGGAGGGATTTTGCTCGGTCCATATGGCCTCGATAACAGTTCATTGATGTCGCTCACTCTTCCCATCTACAGCAGCGCGACAAACACTACAAGTGCTTTGGGCTACGTCACGTTCCTGCTGTCGACTGCGAGCCTTCGGCAGGTTGTGGATGACGATACAGGCCTGGAGAGCCACGGCTCTATGGTAGTCACTGAGATGATCAACGCTACATTTTACCGCTACCTTTTCGGGCCCACTAATGGCGCTTCAAGGCGTGGGAATTACTCTTTGACTGAGTATCCTGCCATGGAACGTCTGTATGGTGGAGAGTCTCAAGGATATGCGGTCAATTCAAAAAACGACCAAGGGAAAATAAGCGTTGGGTTCGCTCAAGCGAAATTTATAAACCAGACGTGGGGCGTTGGTGTTGAGTATCCGACATCGTCGATAAATTCATCGATGAATCGCATCAGGAACATTGTGATTGGAACAGCGTTTGGCATAGCTGCCTTTATTCTGGTGGTAACGTTTGCTATGGCCTACTATGCAGTTAAACCGGTACAGAACCTCAAAATCGCCACACATGAAACTAGAAGGCTGTTTAAGGACGATGAGGACAGCATCATCAGCCGGCAGGATGATGACATGGAGAGGAATGGTCCACGAAAAGTGCACACGAAGGGGCGGCTATTTAGAGATGAGCTGGCGCTCCTAGAGGAAAGTTACAACGCGCTGAGTGAGGAGTTGTGGAAACGGTACATGCATTTGGAAGACACAGTTCGGGAACGAACAAAAGAGGCAGAAACTGCGCGAATTCAGGCTGAGACAGCGAACGAGCTAAAGTCCTCCTTCATTGCAAACATCACACACGAATTGAGAACACCGCTCAATGGAATTTTGGGTATGACTACCATTTCGTTGACAGAAACCGATGGGTCCAAGATAAAGAGGTCACTCAAAGTGATTCACAAATCTGGTGAACGGCTCCTGAATCTACTGAACGACCTACTCATGTTTTCTAGAAACCAAGTGGGAAACGTCACTTTGGAGACGAAGGAGTTTGTCGTCAGGGATGTGCTCTCAAGGTGTCGCATGCTTGATCCGGGCAAGGTCAAGGTCGCCTACAACATAACTCCAGAAAGCGCCGAGAATTTCGTGTTGATCGGAGACTTGCCGCGAATTCATCAGATTGTGACTAACCTCGTGGACAATGCTATCAAATTCACAAAAGAAGGTAACGTGAAAATCGACATCATGTGCTTTCCGGCGGAGGCGGAAGACAAGAAGAGACTAAGTAGCGGCAAGTCGCTCAATTCTAATGCTCACAGCGATGTCGATCTCACAGAGTTCACATTTATAGTGGAAGACAATGGTCCAGGAATACCTGAGGCAATGCAGGAACAGGTTTTTGAGCCGTTTGTCCAGGGCGATCAGGCATTGTCCAAGCGCGACGGCGCTACAGGCCTGGGCCTCAGTATTTCGAAGCAACTTGCGGAGCTGATGGGCGGTCGCCTTCTGATGAAGTCGACCCCCGGCATAGGATCTAGCTTCACTTTGAAACTCAAACTCAAGTTTGTGCGAGTTGAGGCTGCCCTCAGCAGAACCAGCTCTTTGCCGGATTTGGCACGGCCAATGCAGCCAATTCGCAGATGGAGCACCAACTCCGGGCACGTACTTAGCCCCACTTCGCCGGGAAGCGACCGTGACGACTACTTTGGCTCTCCTAGTCGACGGAGTTCGTTGGCCAGTGCTAGCAACAGTGACATCAGAGTACTGGTAGCGGAAGATAACCTCGTCAACAGAACGGTTTTGAAGCAGTTCCTGATCAAGGAAGGAATCCACAACGTCACATTCGCTGTTGACGGACAACAGGCGGTTTCTATCGTGGAGGAAGCCATTAAGAGAGGGTTTTCGTACCAGATTGTCTTTATGGACATATCCATGCCAAAACTGAACGGACTACAGGCGACAAAGATACTACGCAAGAACTTGGGCTATACATATACTGTAATTGCCACGACTGGATATGCCGATGCTGAATCAGAGAAGCAATGTCTAGAGAGCGGCATGGACGGGGTGTTGACCAAGCCGGTGAAACTGGATAAGCTACATGAGCTACTTGTCAAGTTTCTCCCTGGAGCTAAGCTGAATGCATCCTCTGAGCCGAAGTTTTCTCCCAAGTAGGCCCTACTAACTGTTATTTAGACATTCGCATTTTTTAATTTTCAAAAGTTCACATGCCACAGTGTTGGTTCAACTCTCCCTGAAAATCACTAGTCAGTAGCATGTAACTAATTAATAACCAGCGTGTTCCAACCTGTCAGACACATGAGGAATTTCGAGAAACCTACTGTAAACAGAAAAAGGCAAAAACCATAAATCGTGATCGACATTTTGAGCAATATATTAATAGCTGTACAACACGCTGAAGACGCATCGAAGAAGCGATACGTTTATTTCAACTTCTTCTTTGGTCGCAGCTGGTTAGAGTGGCCGCACTTTCGCTTTCGGCAGTTGGTGGCTCGTGGTGGCAGTCGAGCGTAGCAAACTCGGCAAATGCTCTTCTCACAGTTGTACTTGGAGGCAAGGGCCTTGAGGGATGGCTCAATGATACCACCTCGCAGTCGCAGAACCAAGTGCAGAGTAGACTCCTTCTGGATGTTGTAGTCAGACAGAGTTCGGCCGTCCTCCAGCTGCTTACCGGCGAAGATCAGTCGCTGCTGGTCTGGTGGAATTCCCTCCTTGTCCTGGATCTTGGACTTGACGTTGTCGATGGTGTCGGAAGACTCCACCTCGAGGGTGATGGCTATGTTAGTTTATTCGTTGAAGTCAAGCGAGATTTGTGCAGGACCATAAGTTGACCTTGATCACTTGTTTAACATCCCAAAGTCGTATCGTCGAGCTTGATACTGAACTTGAGTTTTGTTGAGTTGCTTGTTTGAACGTCGAGAAGATATTCGATTTGTTATGAATTGTCGGGTTGAAACTTCGTTGAGTGAAAAGTTGTTGAAACGCATTGCGGAAGTTGTTGAGTTCGTCCTGCCCCTCTCCAGCATTAATGTCGTCTTCATAAATTCATGTCGGATGTGAATACATACTCTTTCCAGTCAAGGTCTTGACGAAACTAAGTTAGCCCTGTCCTTCAAACGTTCAAAACTAATCAGAACCGTAGGACTGTACGCACACACCGCAGGCATACCGTACGTCAAGGGTCCGTCACACTCACATTTGCATTGTTGTTGTTGTTGACTGTCGTAAAGAGAAAATCAAAATTAGCTGTACCTCACGACTACGTGTTGTGACTGCTTTTTTCGCGCGGACTTCTCAGTCCGCACTCCCAACACCACTCAATTTTCGATGTCACGTGAGTGTATTATGGGGGTTAGGGTAGGGCTTGGGTGCTCTGTATTGGGCAATGATATTGTCCGACTAGTGCAGGTTGAGAATGGCTGGACGTTGGAATTTTCAGGCTATCTCAAGAATCTCGCAATGTACATGACAGCTAAAGTGTCAATTGGATAAGCACCTTAATTAGCAAGACAGAGCGATCAGGCAGAAGTGCCCGAGGCCCGAGTGGCATGCTGCGGTACGTTGAGCCTTCCTCCCGGTTGTGCGCAGTCAGCTCTCGAGAGGCTAGTCCGGCTTTGTACGCTGACCGTTCAAATAGGTCTTGTGGGTGAAACTTTCTAGCAGGCTGTTGAGACGCTAATTCTATGGGAGTAATATGATTAGCTATAGCTTGCAGCAACTGGCAAGTCCGGTAAAGATTGAGAGATATCGTCACAGTGCCGGTTGTGTGACGGCTGACTTCAGAAAATAGCGCGCAATTGTTCAGAAGGCTCAAAATTTGTGTGCTTATCACCTCATCACTCCGTTCCGCTATTTATAGTTTTCGCTGGACACGGCGAGAACAGTCTCGTTGTTTGAATCCTAGCATCCCCGTGAATTTCTCCACAGACCCACTCTCACTTCATCGTGTCGAATACAAACTCTAAACTTCCAGATTACGCCTCAAGCTTTCACTTTGCACAGGTAAATGCTGGGCCGGAATTTACAAAAGAATGATTGCATTGCTTGTGCACCGTCCTCTGCCACAATCGTGGAAAACTCCATTTTTATATTACAGCACGCGCGGTTCGAACCTTCGGTTACTGTGTGCGCCCGGCGTCCGCTTCCCTCCACATGAAACCCACGGCTAACAACGGTGCCGTATGAAGCCGCTCACCAGCTTTCTTCGTAATCTTCGCCCTCCGCTTATACGAAGATACACAATGCCATCCAAAATCTACGAGTCCATGGTTCCTGCCCAGAGCCCGCAGGCTGACCCCTCCACCCTCTCCAACTACCGGGAGTTCACTCTGCACAAGACCACCGTCGACATCAAGGTTGACTGGGCTCAGCAGATTCTGAAGGGTCTCGTGACCTACTCCCTGGCGCCAGTTGCCACGCCCAAGAACATCATCCTGGACACTCTCCACGTCGATGTCAAGGAAGTCAAGATCAATGGCGCTTCAGTGCCATTCACCTTTGGTCAGGAAGCCGGTGATCTTGGTACCCCGCTCATCATCGATGCCGCCATCTCTTCCCCAACCGACCTGGAAATCGAGTTCTCCACTACCTCTGACTGCTCAGCCGTCCAGTGGCTGACCCCAGAGCAGACTACCGGCAAGAAGATCCCATACCTGTTCTCTCAGTGTGAGCCAATTCACGCCCGATCCATCTTCCCATGCTTCGACACTCCAGCTGTCAAGTCCCCATACGAGTTTGTCGTCGAGAGCGAGCACCCAGTCGTGGTTTCCGGTCTGCCATCCACGACCGAGGGTAACGTCTACAAGTTCTCGCAGCCAATTCCAATCCCATCGTACCTGTTTGCCATTGCCTCCGGCGACATCTCGTCCGCCCCAATTGGACCACGATCCCACGTCTACACCGAGCCAGCCAATGTCAAGGCCTGCCAGCACGAGTTCGACGTCGACACTGAGAAGTTCATCCAGGTCGCTGAGAAGATCGTGTTCCCATACGAGTGGAACTCGTTCAACGTGCTCGTCCTGCCACCATCATTCCCATTCGGTGGCATGGAGAACCCAAACATCACCTTCGCCACCCCAACTCTGATTTCTGGCGACAAGCAGAACATTGACGTTATCGCCCACGAGCTCGCCCACTCTTGGTCTGGTAACCTCGTCACCAACTCGTCCTGGGAACACCTGTGGCTCAACGAGGGCTGGACCGTCTACCTCGAGCGACGAATCGTCGGCGCCCTCCACGGTGAGGCCTTCCGACACTTCTCCGCCATCGTTGGCTGGAGTGACTTGGAGCAGGCCATCGACACCTTCAAGGACACCCCATCTTGGAAGTACACCAAGCTCGTTGTCGACCTTACCGACGGCGCCAACCCAGATGATTCCTTCTCCACTGTTCCATACGAGAAGGGATCCACCTTCCTGTACTACCTCGAGAACCTGCTCGGCCGAGAGGAGTTTGACAAGTTCATTCCATTTTACTTCACCAAGTTCAAGGGCAAGTCTCTCGATACCTACCAGTTCCGAGATACTATGTACGAGTTCTTCACTGCTCAGAAGGACAAGCTCGACTCCATTGACTGGGACCTGTGGCTCTTCACTGAGGGCCTGCCGCCAAAGCCACAGTTTGACACTTCCGTCGCCGAGGTGTGCTACGCTCTGTCCAACAAGTGGATCGAGGCCATCAAGAAGAACGACTTCTCTGAGTTCTCTGAGAAGGACACTCACGGCTGGGTCTCCACTCAGGTCGTCGTGTTCCTCGACAGCCTGACTGACACTGTCGAGGCTGGTCTCAAGGACGGCACCTTCAAGCCAGAATCCGTCCACGCTGCTGTTGAGAAGCTGGGTTCCACCTACTCTCTGGAGACCAGCCAAAACGCCGAGGTCGTCTTCCGATGGTACCGAGTTGCCGTTGTCGGTAAGGTTACCTCTCAGTACCAGAAGCTGGCTGAGTTCCTGACCACTGTCGGCCGAATGAAGTACGTGCGACCATCCTACCGATCTCTGAACTCTGTCGACCGAGACTTGGCCCTCAAGACCTTCGCTAAGCACAAGGACTTCTACCATCCAATCTGCAAGGCTATGGTCGAGAAAGATCTAGGCTTGTAATACTACTCAAATTGTACTGGCCCCAACCGAAATGAGTTAGCATGACAAAATGTATTAAATAGTGTATGAAGAACTATTCTTCGCCGGTCATTGATTTAAAAAACATTAGTTTGACGTCAGCCATATGCTTGAGTTCTGAGTGAATTTATATATTTCCAAAACTATGTATGGTGACATTGGGTGTATCTGCACTACCAGTAAAACGATGCGTAAATTGAACCTGCTGCACTCATTTTGTATGGCATTGGGCATGTATGAGACGCAGGTATATATCTATCGACGACTCGCGCCGCCTAGAAAATGTCCACATTAATAAAAACATTAGGGCTTTCGAGGCTTGAAATCATTCGGAGATTGATTTTAGATGGGAATCCAGCAAGAGACTCAGTCAATAAAATTATTTTGTGTAAATTTATTGGGTATTAGTCAAGGATACAGTTCATTCCACATCGAGGATCCAGGGCACGACATGCATGTGAGCTTTCGTCATCCTTGCTTTCCTTAATAAATAAGTGATTGAGCCAATTGCCTCGTGAAAATTCTGATTTTGGAGGCTATGTATATAGTTGACCGCAGACTGGTAAGCCATGCTTGCTGTGAGTCTAACATATAATGATAGAACACAGCTCTACACAAATCGGAGCTCGAAGAAGTCGGAAGCGATCCGTAATTAACTCGTGATATGCTAACTATGGCACGGCAATAAATATGCACTGGCTACCTCTAACGCCAGAAAAGCAGCACAAAACAAAAATCAGGCTCCACTCGCTGCGCGTGAACTCGCCCCGCTCATATCTTCGTCTGAGTATCGTTATACGTCAGTGTCGTCACGGTTAATTACTTTGAGCTCTTCTTGGGGCCCTTCTGGCTGTAGCTTTTCTTGGCACCGCCCCGTTTCCTCTCCTCGATGAGGACGGTGTGCTCTCCGACCTTGAGCTCGTGGACGTTGAGCGCGTTCTTGAGGGTCTGAGCGTCGACAAAGTCAACGAACGCGCAGTTTTTCTGCTTCTCAACCTGGAAGTGCGTCAGCTGGCCGATCTTCTCGAGCGCCTTTCGGAGCAGCGCCTCGTTGACCCGTGGGCCGACGTGTTTGATGTAGGCAGAGTGGTATCGGCCTGCAGTGGAGGCAGCGGAGGCGTTAGCAGCGGCTGGGGTAGGAGCCGCGACCGGAGCGGCGGTGGGGGCGACGACTGCTGGGGTGGGGGCGGCCACGGATGGAGCCTTCTGATGAGTCTTAGCTGGCACGGCTGGGTCGGTGGCTCGCTTGGTGATGGCGGCCCAAGAGGTTGGCTTTGGTGGAGCTGTGGCAGCCGGGGCGACAGCCGGGGTAGCAGCGGCTGGGGCGGCGGCCGAAGTTGGAGCCGCAACGGCCGGAGCGGAGGAGGAGGAAGAGGCAGAGGTTGGTGCAGTAGTAGGTGCGGTGGTGGGGGTAGAGGGGGTTGGAGTGGTAGCCTGAGTAGCTGGGGCTGGCTCGGCCACAGCTGGCTGAGCGACAGGCTGGGCGACAGGCTCCGGTTGAGAGACTGGGGCAGGCTGAGAAACCGGCTGAGGCTGGACTGGGACTGGAGTCTGTGGAGCTGGAGTCTGTGGAGCTGGCGTCTGTGGCTTGGTCTGAGACTGTGGCTTGGTCTCAGGCTCGTCCTCAAAGCCAACATCCTCCTTCAAGTATCTAAAAATATCGTTCAGAACGAAATATCCCCGGTTCTGCGGAGCCAGGAAGAAAGTCTGAACGAACTTCTGAGAAGGACCGCCCTTGTTGGCCATCTCACCGAGAACCTGGATGACAATGCCGCCCTGGGACGAACCCTGGTAGTCAACATTGGAAATCATGACCTTGCAGTCCTCGAACTCGTGCTCCTTCAATCGCTTGACGATTTGGTTCTGGCCATAGAAGGTGGGAACAGTCTCACCCTCGATACCGTGGCACAGAGTGGAGTCCTTGTTGTAGAACAGATGCAACTTCTGGGGCTGGTCGTTCAAGAACGTGTAGTACTGCTGAACAAACAGCCAGCCAATCTCGCTGACCTCGGGCTTATCGCCGTTGGACGCGGTCACGGCGCCGTTCACTGCTCCGTTCACTGCTCCGTTTGCGCTGGCAGTCATGTCGGCGAAGTCAGTACCTAGTTTTGCGTTAGCGCTGTCGTGGGTATGGCGGTGTGGTGAGGAAGAAATTTCAGGCAGGGTAACCTCATCGCGCACCTAATATATTAGGGCCCGGGCGAGTACAAGTCGAGGGCTGGTGACAGTGTGAGTACTGCTAAAGATAAGACTCTATTAATTTTTTATTTGTTACTTGTTTCACGCTCTAGGGCCGACAATTGGCGCTACTCTGATATCGAGGCTGGCTTCGATGCGCTTCGATTTGCGTTGCGTCATACGTCACGTGATTATTTCTGGAGTCAATGAGCAATACGCTGTGGTGTTGAGAGGTGAGAGATAGTTGCTTACGTGGTCATCGAATGGTTGATTTACAATGTTAGTATTTGGCTAGTTATGAGCTAAGCCACTGGGCGGATTCACGGCTAGTGAACGACGGATTCAGTTGAGAGATTCACGGCTAGTGAACGACCGATTCAGTTACTACTGGGTCATTCCCAGAGTAATGAGAGCCTGACCGCTGTAGTAGGCGAACCAGCAGGCGTATGCCATCCACTTCTTGTGGCACGAATCCTGCGCCACCAAGAACTTCTCCATCGACAAAATCGCGTCCGAAACGGTGAACAGAACCGACCCCACAATGACTGTGGGGTTGTCCAGCGTTAAAGCAGTCACAGTCATGGACACAACTGCAGTGACGTAGGCCAGAACAGGGATCTGAAGGTCTTTGCCGACCTTTGGCATGAGCTTGGCGGACATGACCGGTGCGACCACACCCAGGGCCCCAATAATAGCTTGTCGCCACAGATCAGTTGTCAATGGAGCAATTCCACGACCCTGCTCAGCGAATAGCTTCACGTAGCACAGGTGGCCAATAAGGAAGCTGGACAGACCGCCCAAGAAGGCTCCCTCGCCTTGAGAATGACCTAGGAAGGCGTCACCAGTCGAACCAAAGGCCAATGCGGTAGTGAGAAGCCTGGGAGCACCTCGGGTGTGCGCCAGAACAGCCAGGAGTGCAGTGGAGGTTGTCTTGAAGACGTTTCGGGTCACATTTGGCGCTTCCCGGACCTTGGCCCAGTAGCCAAGTGCTGAGAGAACGGAGGTTGCCAGGACAACCTTGTCCGTACTGACGTCATTAAGTCCAAGTGGCATAGTTAACTGTTACGAAGTTTGAAGGGGAAGTCTGGTTGTACCGAAGAGGGGTGCGGCCATGCCGAGAGCCGTCCCATGTGGCCATGTGGATGGGGGCGCGTAACGCATGGTGGTAACTGCAACATGAGTACGCAGTATATGTGTGATTTTTCGTGGGCCCTCGTACAACGCCGATTGAAGCATTTTCATAGTGAGATGGGGGACTTGAGGCACACACAGGTTAGTTGAAGATACAAATACTGCAGCTATCGGGACTCGAACTTGCTAGGGTGGGGGTAGAGAAACTGCTAAATCAAACGAGGCGGAACCTCATCGAGCTCTTCCGGGTAAACGCGCTCGAGAAAGCAGGATAATCGCGGTCTTGGAGCACCACTGCAACAAACCGCGTCGCGTTAGATGAAGAAGATCCATGGCAAAGGAAGCCAAAGAAAGGCGGGTGAAATGGACACCAAAACAGATTGAAAGGCTCGAGGCCGAATTTGAGAAGAACAGAGATCCGAGCACACTGTTAGCGCGTCGGATAGGCCATGATATCAAATTACCAGAACATGAAGTCTTGAACTGGTTCAAAGACCAGAGGCTCAAGGTTCAAGCAGTACCCAAGAAAAAGAAGTCGGGTACTTTTGCATTCACTCCAAAGCAAGAACAAATCCTGGAACGCAATTATAAGACTAATAATAAGCCCACGAAAGCGCATCATGACTTACTTGCCCATCAGCTCAAAGTTCCCATATCGCAGGTTACTCACTGGTTTGCGAATCGCCGCAAAAGGGATAGCGGAGTTGGTACACAGGCACCCGTAGTGAATGGCCGCGCGAATGGAGATGCTGCTACCTCGAAACCGACAAACGGCACGAATCTACGCGAACTACCTGGAGATCTCAACGCGAGAATGACGCGCAATACGCGAACGGGTCGAATGGAACCGCTCAATGAGGTGAAAATTGAAGATGTTGTTGACCTGTGTGCCCACTCTTTGAGGATAGGCACATTTTTTAGAGAAAGCGACGAGGAAGCTGCGCTCAAGGTTGTCTACGTCTGCTCAGAAAACAAGCTACGCTACCTCATCAAACCTCAGGAGAAAACTTTTTGCATAGACGTCCCACTGAGCGCCGTCAGGGCAATGGAGTTCACGCCCTCGGGCAACTCGCCCAGTGCCGGGCGGCTCAGACTCACGCTTAGCGGCGAACCGAAACCGACTTTCTACTTTTGCGAGGCTGGCGGAGAGTTTACGGCCCAAGAAGATTTCACAGAGGATATGCAAGCCTCAAATATGGCGTGGCATTATATCGAGGGACCGTATGACCAGCTGCGCGCTGAGCACGAGATTCTTGATCTGCTCAGGCGGTAACATATTTATTACGAATTAATGACCAGAATGGCATCAATTACTGCATGCCGTTGTGTACTTGTCTTTTAGTGGGAAGAAGGTGCGCGCTTACCGTCATAACAAACGCGTTACAAGAGACGCGTGAACGCGTGATGGAAGCCACGCCTGGGTTATGAACTATCGATGGGTGTGAAGTGGTCACTTAGCCAGTTGTCCGAGTTGAGGGATGAGCTCAGAACGCATGGAGTGCCCGGCGAGCTTCGAAGGCTGCAGCTGGCACGGAAACTGAATTGTGACCAGTCAGACATAGAAGCCTGGTTTGAGAGGGAGAAGGCCAAAAACGCTAAACTGAAGCAAATATCACTCAAGAAAAGGCCAGCAGTTCACGAAAAGGCACCGGAGACACCGCTTGTACCGCCGGATGAGAAAGTTGACTTGTGCGTTGAGTCTATCTCTATCGGAAAATGGAACGCGAAGCGTGCCTCCAACACTTTCTTCCAAGTTTTCTACTCTCAGCCTGACGACAAGCTCGTTTATCGCCTCCACGGCCAAACCAGAGCGACGCTGTTTTGCATGGAAATACCGTTGAGCACAGTAACCTCGATTGATTATACGACTGCGAAAGGAGCTGTGGCGCTGAACCTGAGCGCACCTCCTCTCTTCTCAACCGAGTACAAAGGAAAGCCCTGGTCGCGTAGCGATTTCACCGGGAATCAGGCACTTCAAACTCTAACCCATGTGCTCACAGGACCAGAAGAGAGACTACGTGCGGAGTTTGAGATACTGGATCTTCTCTCGCAGTACTGCGCACTAGAGGGGACATGAGAACGGCGCAAATTACAACTTAACATGGAGTCAGATTTGCGGTGAACCGCGATTGAATGACTATACCTCTACCTTCATTCGGCCATGAATTAGTGGTACGCAAGACTTCACGATACACGACTGTATCAGGGAAGATAGACAGGCAAGGTTCTCGTTGGACGAATTGGTGAATAACTTTTCTCTACTAAGCTCAGAAAATGGAAATACGCCATCAGCTATATAGCGCGCACCGTTCCCAACGTAATCATCACTCAGCCTGGCACTCTCACATTGGTAATGGAAGCTACAGATCAATGGCCGTGACGACCCGCCCAACGTGGTCACCCGCGCATGTTTATGTTTTGAGCAGAGAGTATGACAGCAACCCGAACCTGACTGCACACAGGGCACTCGCAATTGCCAGAGTCGTGGACCGTGACCCTACATTTGTATCGCAATGGTTCAACGATGAAACAAACCAGAATGCCCATTTAAATGCGCTGGGGAACGACAAAACCGTACGCCTGACGTCACATCAGCAGAATAGGATTTTGGAGTTCAGATTTCACAGGGATCAGAATCCCGGGCCCAGAAAGATTGCGCTGCTTTCACGAGCACTTAAACTGCCCTTTGATGCTGTTAAGAACTGGTTCGAGGATCGTCGACAATCCTCAACACATGCTAACCAAACCGCCTCATCAGCGCCTAATCAGCCGGTCGCGAAGCAACCACAACCCCAAAATTTTCAGCCGCCACCTCCCCCGTCTCAAATCCCAAATCAGCTCTCTGTGCAACAGCCTCCGGTGACACAGGTACCCCAATATTCAACAACGCCGCAGCTACCTAGAGCTGAAAATTCCCAGCCGAACGGCACTCGACTCTATCCAGCGCCGCGACCGCCAAGTGGAGCCTTCTCTGTTCAGCCAGGGTCGGAAACGGCCCCGCCCTATTATCATGATGGGCCGGTCAAGGAGGATGCTCAGTACTCAGGAGCAACTAGGATGGTCGCTGTGGAAAACACAAACGGAAAGCAAAATCGACATCCAGAGTTGACCCCGTTGACCCCCATAGTGTTTTCCGACACCCCCGTGTCTACCGCCGTGTCTACTGACGTCCCCGCTGCCACGGCGGCTTCTATGGAAGTAAAAAACCTCCCGCCATCACAAAGAGTTTCGGAGCACTTTTTGCCGCTAGGTATAAGGACTGTTAGCATTGGCCAGTGGAACTCGACATCCAAGCCGGACCTAGTTTTTGGCGCATTGTTCTTCAAACCGTTGAACAGTATATATTACGCGACAAGTGTCCGTGGCTCATCGACCAACCAGTGGATGGAGATACCGCTGAGCATTATAAGCGATATCGATTATACATCGCAAGAAGGAATTGTCACTTTAAAGCTCCAGCGGCGTCCCGTGTTTTTCACCCGATCGGAAAGCAGACTGGTTCGGGCTGATGATTTCACATTCAAAAGGCAAGCCTCTAAGATACCGATCCATATTTTATCGGGTCCTAAGGAGAGAATACGGGCTGAATTTGAAATCATATACCTTCTCTGTCAATAACTTTAACATATAGCATTTTCATGGACTTAATACAACCGCACAGACACTTGACTTGAGCAACACTCGTGCTAACGTGCTAAGCTGGCCGATTCTTCAAGCAAAAGAAAGAGGCGGCAAAAGGAGTACTCGGCAACGGGGAATTGAACCCCGGTCCCCCGCGAGCTGTTCTCATTCAAAGAATCGTGAACTGACAGGCGGAAATTCTAGCCACTAAACTATTGCCGATTGGCGATTTAGCAGTCCGTCTAGATTTGTCTTGAAATAAACACAATTCCCGCAAAACTTTGGCATTCCAAAAGTTGGTTTCCTCGGCCCGCCTAAGAAGTCGTTAAATAGTCGTTAAATAGTTTATCTATCTGATCGATAGAGTTCCCCCAGACCAAAAAAAAAAAAAGCTCTCAACTATGGGCAATTATAACTAACATTTCAAGCTTCGAGATCATGATCAGCACCGAGCCTACTGGCCTAGTTAATCGCTATATATTCCGGCAATTTCTTTACCGCACTTCGAATCCAAGCCGCCTATAATTACGATTACATCGACTTGTACAGTTGATGCACAGCAAAATATGAGGTATTTCCGCACCGGCCAGCGTTTCCTCAGCTGCGATATGAATATCCTTCGTCTAGCGTTCAGATCAATAAACGTACTACCCGATCCAAGAAAAAGGCTACCCATGCGGGCATCAATATTATTGCAAGTCTACCAGCACACACGATTTATTCACATCATTGAAACGCACACTGCAATTAAACAAGGCAATCAAGAAACTCGTGCAAGAGTAATGCACCTTGACAGAACCGAACACGTACGGACCAACCTCCGTTAGCTCTACTATATAGCAATACAAGTCGCAAAAAAACTTCCTTTGTATTATATAAATCATTGCCGAGTTTTATCTTATGTACGACATAAACGTTACCAAATGTTAGAGAGACACGTTTACTGCTCCTCAAGAGCCTCGAGGTCGTGCTCCTCTTCCTCCTTTCTAAACAGGAGTGGCTTGATAAGCTCCTCGTGGTATGGAGCGTTGGCATCTCTGTTAGGGTTTCGTCGCTTAACCTTCTCGAAGTAGTGGTGGTAGGCGTTACCATCATAAGAGCCGATTGGAGCGTTGATGAAGAAGTCGCTGAGGTTGAAAGCATCAGTGAGACCAATAGCCTGGTCTCGAACAATCTTGTTGTAGTCGTTGACGTAGGCGGTGATCTTGGTAGTGTCATCACCGGTGATGAAACCGGACTTGAGGAAGGAAGTGTAATCCTGCTCAATGGACCACAGACCAAACAGGGTAGCCAGGTCAGAAAGTGGCTTCTTGATGGCGTCAGTAGCCTCCTTTCGGATGGCATTGTAGAATGCAATGATGAGGTACAATCGAGTGTGGATTCGAGCAATTTCGAATCGCTGCTGAGACAGCTCCTCCATAGCCTGAGTCAGGTTCAGGCCCTTCTTCTCAGTGAGCTCCAAGAACAAGTCAACAGCGTGGTTGATGGCTCGAGCAGAAGTAGCCTCCCAAGCCTCGATGATGACAGCAGGATCCCGAATATCTCGGTTGCCCAGCTTCAAGGTCTTGAGGTCTTCCCATCGGTTCAGGTAGGAGACGACAGAGCCAGCCTTCTGGCCCTTTCGCACAGCCAGACCAGACTGGATGAGAGATCGTCCAGCAGACAGAGTAAGGACATTATTGTCACCCTCCCAAGTACACTGGACAACCCAGTCGTTGTAGCCCTGTCCAAAGCCGTTGTAACCAGAGTAACCGTGACCACCGCAGGCCTGTCGGCACTGGTCAATGATATCGGCAGTAGCCCAGGTGCAGAAGGCCTTGACACCAGCGGAGACGGAGAACAGCTCTTTGATGTCCTCAATGGCATCCGCGAGGGCAGCCTTGTCCTTGGTGTTGACGGTCTGCAGTTTGGAGGTAGCCTTGTGGAACATCTTGAAGAGCTGGTCGGAGCCGGCTCGCATGGCGTAGGTGTAAGCCAGCTTAGGGATCAGTCGTCGCTGGTGGTAGGTATAGTCGAGCAGGGCGGATTCTGGCTCACCTGGGGTGGAAGAGAATTGTCGTCGGATAGCAGCGTATCGGATAGCGATAGTCAGGAATCGCTTAGCGACATGGTAGGAGTCACCGGCCATGGAAACTCGGCCAGAGATCAGAGCACCGTAGGCCAGCTGGGCGAGCGGTGGCTGGGTAACGTTACCATCCCGGTCGACCTTAGTGTGCTTCATCAACATAAACTGTCTTGGAATTCGCACATAGGTGAACTGGATCCAACCGTTGTCGATACCGTCTCGGCCCATTTTCTTGCCAATGTCGCCGATAGCGATACCTGGCTTCAGGGTGTGGTCCTCAACGTCTCGCAATGGAACGACAAAACTCTTAACACCGTAGTCCTTGCCGTCAATGATAAGTCGGGCAAAGGCCATAGTGTGGTTAGCAGTGTGTGCAGCACCGCCGATCCACCACTTGGTGGCGGCGACGTGTGGGGTGTGAATAATGAACTCGTCAGTCTTTCGATCGAAGGTAGCGGTGGTCTCGACACCGGCAACGTTGGAACCGTGACCCATCTCAGTCATGGAGAAACAGCCGTAGAACTTGTTCAGATCACCAGCGCCTCGGGTGATCCAGTAGTTGAACTGCTCGGCGGTACCGGAACCTCGAACACCGTTCAGAAACAGACCAAAGTGAATACCAAGTCGAGTGACTAGGGCTGGCTCAACGATGGCAGTCAGGGAGAATCGCTTGGGGACGGCCTCTTCGGACTCGTTGGCGACGTAGTGGTTCAGGGCGCCAACTCGCTTCATAGTCAATCGTCGTTGTTCCTCCTTGTCCAGATCGTAGAAATCATCGTTGGAGAACAGAGGGTCTCGCTCAATCTGGGTCATAATAGTCTCAGATCGCTCGGTTCCAGCCTTGCCGCCGTCAAGCCAGTAAGTCAGCTCTCGGACTGGGAACTTAGTCTTGGCTCGCTCCTTCGCCATCAGCACTGGTGGCTCAGTGAATGTGTTGTACTGCTTGCCATCGTGGACAACGTTCTCGGTGGCGTTCAGGCCAAGGTTGTTTAGACGCTGGGCCATCTTGTATATGTGTGTGGAGAAATGTGGGAGGACCTGACGTTATATAATTATTGGCTGGGACAAGGACCTCGGTACAACCCCACAAGTTATGTTCCGAAAATCACGTGACATGCATGGCCCCGGAGGGGCATATTTCAAGAGCGTGACAGCAATGAGTATCATTATGGTAATAGATACCATATTTGAGTGAGTACTATTGGCTACAGTATATAGATCATACAATGGCCAATGACTGCTAAGGCTTTGGCGACCTGGAACACCGAGGGATCACGGTGAATAAGGTTGCTGAGAGCCAACGTTGGCGTGTATGGGGCCACTGAAATTAGCATCCGCGACAGCCGCTAAAGTCGTATTCGCTCATCTCGTACTCGGTCAGGCGAACTTCAGAAATCTCAGAACCTTTCACCGGCGAACCGGCGGGCTTGCAATAGATAACTGCGGCTTTGATGATGTAATCATGGCCGAAAGTGCCGTAGCATAAAGGAACACTCGGAGAGAGAGGAAACCTGGGCCAAGCATTGACGGCGGGATCATTTCCGATATAGTTTGTGAAGAGAGGGCAATTGAGGAAATCAATCCTCCGCAAATCCGCTCATGCAGGATTTTCAGGCACCGAGGCTTGAGAACATGCTTCGTCTAATCCAACAAAGTCGTGCTCTGGTCGTATCGCGACCAATGCAGGTGTCTCGAATCAGAAACATTGCCAAATTCATAAAATCTCACATGCACCCTGATGCACTGGGTTTGATGAGACTGGGGTATACGATATCGGCGATGCAGGTGCATACTGATAATTCAACAGTGGGACCTAAAATCACGCCGACACACCGAACGCTGTTATTCCGCGCTTATGCTTTACACAAATCGCCGGCCAGGTGATGATGATCCATTCCCGATCTGCTGTTGTTCGTCAAATCACGTTCACCGTGATTACACTGGTCAAATGTGCCCAGTCCTGCAAAACACACCTCAACAGCTAAGCATGTGATTGCGCATGTGAATGTCTGTGTGGCTCATGTTTCGGCTCCCCGGTTCCTGGGGTCAAGAGCGCCTCACATGACGCGTGACCGTTGAGAGAACCGAGGAAATTGAATTTGTGGACGGGGGCGCGCACCTGCCGAACAGCCGCCGCTACACCCGACTCCCGGGTAACTGTAGGCGCGCATATCGGCATCTCGGAGTTGGATTTCCTAATTGGGACATGTTCCGACATGTCAGCAGTAGGGTCCAATACGAGCCTGGCAATGACAGAGGCACCATATGCACAGGCGTCAGTTAATTCCATTGTATAGCTTCCTTCTGTTGGCTCGAGAATTTCCGTGAAAACGTCGGTTATTTGCAAGTTTTGACTCGCACCTCCGACATAAAAAATCCGGCGCGGAGGTCCGTTGAGTAGCGGCCCCAAGCGAAGTTTGATTGAAGACGCCTGTGACGTCACTATACAGCGGGCATCGTCGTCGACGGTCCACCCCGGTCCTGACGGGCCGGCACGAACTGCCTCCAGTTCTTTTTCGATGTTTCTACTTCCTGATTCGGCCAACCTCTCCACCCGTCCATCTCTGATGACGAACCTCGCAATTTGAGCGCGACAGCGAGGGACAATCTCATCAACCGGGAAGTAGAAGCCAATCTTTTCAACTCCCTTGTGCTGGACCGGTGTGCTCAACACCTCGTCAAATTTAGCCCAGCCCTTGGTACCGTAGTGTTGGTTTACTTGATCTCTAATCAGCTCTCGTGCGAGAGATCCATTCGAGAAACATAACATGCCCATATATCCCGTGCCGGATGGATGAGTGAACAGGTGGTATTCTGGTGACGGATGATAGTGATCTGTGACAACTAGTGCGGTTGTGCTCGTTCCGAGAGACACAATAACATCGTTTCTCTGAAGCAGCATAGACAGAATTGTCGCGGGGTTGTCGCCTGTGAATGGGACAATTGAACAGTTGCCGTTGAGTCCGTATTTGTCTGCGAAGTAGCGAGACACGCGGCCCAAGTCTCGTGGAGCTGATACTTCCGGTAGAACATCACCAACTAGCCGGTGCAACTTGTCATTCCAGCCTCGTTTCTCGATATCCCATAGGTTCATCCCACAAACGTCGCTGCAATCAATTGGGGCGATTCGTCCTCGAAACACACTGCACACGAACGAGCTTGCCAGTGCCACTTGTTTCGTTCTGGCGTATACGTCTGGTAGTGTATTCTTCACCTTGAGGATTTGCGGCCCAGTAAACCTTAAATGAGCCCTCGAACCAGTGATTCGTGCCATCTCCTCCGGTCCACCAACAGTGTCTTCGAAAATCTTGCACTCGTCGTACGTGCTGTGATCCTGCCAATTTGGACTTCTGTCCCAAGCCAGTCCATTGGACAGCACATCCTTCAGCTTGCGTTGGACGCTCTCTGGCGATTCAAGGTCATTCAAGCATTTCTCAGCTCCCGCACTCCAAAATACACTAGCATGCTGCTGCACCCCACCGCCAATGCCAGCCACTAGCGAGAGATCGATTTTGTCCCTCAGTCTTTCAAACAGCAAGTCAATTGCATCTAGCCATTGTAGAATTGGGCTTGTCACCCGGGTCCCATCTTGGTAGACTCCCTTTATTGTCTTGTACTCTGGCAAATCATTGTCGAAATCAACCCGTACAACGTGGAGAACATGCCCGCTCTTAGTGACGACACACTTCAGCTGTTGCGTGCTCAGATCTAGGCCCTAAATTAGCTCAAATTCAGCTCCAGCGCTTACCAAGTAGTAACAATTCTTCTTGCTCATGTAATTGCGATAAGGATATGAGCGCGACGCGCTTCGCTATATATTAACGACGATGTCAGTAGTACTAGTGAAAGTGCAATAAATTATTCTTCTCCGTTTCTACTGCTGAATATGAATTTCCTCAGTGAACTCTGTTGGAACCACAGTCGGCCTGGCCCACGTCACCTGGTTCTTGTTGTACGATGGCCATGGGAATACTACTGCGAGTTCTGTGATAACAAGGGTAGCCGCCAGGATGTAAAGAGAGTTGTAAATGTCGTCAGTAATGAGGCCAGCGAAGAAGGCCAGAGTCTTGTTAGTTGACGCCATGGGATAACGCTAGAGTCCCTATCTTGTAGCAGACCAGTCTGATTAACCAATACTTACACATCCACCGGGAATCAGGATCCACTTGTACAGATTGTGAGTAGTCTGCTGGCCCTTGAAGTCAATTGTGGCCTCACAGATCTCTCTTAGCTGTTCAACGAGCTGGTCCATTGTGAGTGACGTGGTGAGCTTCTCCCAGCGATGTGTCGGAGAGCGCGTCACTCAAGTAACTTACTTGGCTCAGTGGTACGTTTTCTTGCTTATACTACCACTGGTGTATATAATAGAAGGGACTGTACATCTCGGATAAGCAGCCTCAAAAGCTGCTAACGGCTACTGTATACAAATATTCGAGAGTTTTTGGTCACGTGACATGCGCGCGACTCTGAAGTCGAACGATGTGTAGTAGACACCACCCCACAACAAGAAAGAGCGGAACGTATCCACCGCCGTTGACATATTTCACGGTGAACATGCCAATTTTTTTTTGGGTCTGTGAAACACAAGCTTTGGCGTCCCTCATGAAATTTACCCTCTCACCTGGCGACCCACATGAGACACTTTGGCCGAGTTGGTCTAAGGCGTTCGACTCAAGTGTTATAACTTTCGCAGTTTAAAGCGCGACTTCGAATCTCGTAAGAGGCGTGGGTTCAAATCCCACAGGTGTCATGTTTTGCTGATTCTGGCTCCGTTTTGTCCTGCTGAATGGGTAATTCGGGTCAATGGCCACCGCCAGTGAAGGGTAATCCTGCTAGCCATTTTGGTAGGTAAGCGGGGTCAGTGCCGTTTACGCAATGCATGCTCTCAATTTACAGCTTATATGCTCAGTCATGGTTTATACTGATCACGAGTGGATGATGCGCCAGAAAATATATTTAGAACAGTCACACGCCTGACTAACCCTGGTCGATTTCCGCGCTAGCCTCGCCTGCGTGACCCCTTACTCGCACTAAGAATATATATATACTCAAGTTCGCCCACCAAACATTGATACCTGCTCGATATGTCGGAGCATGTGCACGTGAAGGTTACCAACAAATTTCTGAAGTGTACCAACCCCATTTGCAAAAAGGTGTATCCCTACAAGGCCACATTGGCCAAATGTCCATGCTGTGCACAGAGATCTTTCACTGTGGTTTCTGTCACAAGGTAGGCGATAACCGAAAGTAATGAACATAATCTAACCCGAGCTCAGTCCGCGTAGACCGCCTGAACGTGATAGCTTTTGTTAGTGTGGCTCGTGGTGTCAGTGTACGTAGGTACGTCATGATTTCACGACTGAATTGTTCCGCCCAAATAACAGGGCACGCTGAATTGCGAGCGACGGTACGTCAAGCAGCGTTACACAAGGAGAGATAATGCATGCCCGCCTGTGGTAGTTAATCGCTCTTTTATAATTGATCATGAGCTTGACCAACTGAAGGAACTACTGTAATGCGCGCAATACAACAAAATCTCCCATTTTTCGGATTATGATTTTCGTGGAAGTAGAGGAGAAGCGCGCCTCCCAACACCATATCTCGGTATCAGACTACCACACCCACCATAGACGCATTTCGATATAAATGGCCATAGACGGACTATAGCAGCCAGTCCCCTCCTGCATCAACAATATGCCCGAATCACAGGCTAACCCGCTTTCAAAGTACGGCGTCAATTTTTCAGCTGAACCACAAACCCCGAAACTCATCAGTCCGTCTCCTGATCCAGTCAACGTAGGATCTGACTACGCCAAGGAATTCTACGGTTACTTCACGGCCGAGGTTGAGCGAATAGATAAGAATGTTGCGGAAGTGAAAGCGATAGAACAGAAGAAAGAGTGTCAGCAGATGGCTTATGAGCTTCTGCTTGAATGCAAGAAAAGGTCTGGCAGACTTCCGTTTCACGACAAGCAGAAGTACGACGAGCGATTAGTGGAACTTACAGACAAACTACATGCTATCAATTTCAGGAAGTTCCTGTTCAAGAAGCGCACGGGACCAACAACAAAGCCAGTGGATATACCAAGCGATATCATCAAGGTTCAAACTCTTGCCGAGAAGTTGGCACAAGAGGCGAAGAAGACACAAGAGAATGGCTCAGTAAACGGCAGTCTTCAGGACGAGGATGCTTTCACGGTCTCGAACATCGAACAGAGGATCATCAAGGACAGCAAGTCGGCTAAAAGTCTTGTGATATCCGACATTAGCAACAGCATCTTAGTCCTCTCTAACGAATACTCAACCGGCAAAGTTGACAAGGTCCACAACAGCATAGTTTTTGTCCAGGATGTGAAGGGCCCGCTGTATATCACTGGCGCAACTGACTCAATATTCATTGTCGCCAGTCATCAGTTCCGAATCCACCAGTCGACAAATCTTGATATCTATGTCAGTACCAAGCGGCCAATCATTGAAAAATGTTCAGAACTCAGGTTCGCACAATTTCCAGAGAACATGGCTGAGAATGTTCTGAAGTGGGATAGCGTCGACGACTTCAACTGGCTCAGGAAGGAGCAGAGTAAGAACTGGAGCCGACTAGAGGAGACGAAGGACTATAAGAGTCTACTGATTTTAGATGCGGGAGAGATTGGTGAAAAGTCTTCCTTGTTGATGAAGAGCATCGAAGATAGTTTGGATACCCCACAAAGTTAGATCCGTATGTATTACCAGGTCATGTCTATTACAATAAATAAGATGCAAGTACATATGCATTAGTCAAATCCCTTGAATTCACCCTCCTGTTCTTCCTCATCATTCTCGTCTTCATCCTCGACGTCGCTCATCTCCTGATCCTCCGTGGAAGTCTTTGGGACTCTCATCTCACCCAGCTTGCCGGCCCGTCCATCCATAGCCGAGTCATCGACATCCCGCGGCGGGCTGATGAACCAGGGAATCTTTCCTCTGTTGAAGTCGTTCAACACCAGCTTGGCGACACCAGTCTCGTCCGGCTCACCTCCCTTCAACAGTCGACCATGCTTTCTGGCAATGAGCTGAAGGAACTCGGATGCATTGGTCCAGCCGCTGATTTCGTAGGTTCGCTCCAGGTGCTTAGTCTCACAGATATCCAGAAGTTTGGGAATAAACATTTCTGGGTGAGAGACGTGCTCAACTCGAACAACACCTCGGAACAGAATGTCTGCTTCAGTGTCTTTCGAACTTGGTGGGACGATACCGGGACAGTCAATCAGGAAGATTCGCTTCATGAGCGTGATGTACTGCCAAACCTTAGTCTCACCTGGGATAGGAGCGACGGTGCAGACCCGCTTCTTTCGCAGGGTGTTGATAATGCTGGACTTGCCGACGTTGGGGTAGCCAACGAATCCGACAGAGATTTGCTTTCGGTCCTTATGCAGAGACGAAAACTGTCGCAGGATATGAATGAGGGAGCCCTTGCCGAATGAGTTGGTGATGGAGGCATGGAAGGCCAGGGTGGGATAGTCTCGCGACAGATGTTTGATCCAGGCAGCCTGAGTTAGTAAAGTACAGCCAAGCTGTGAGTGCGTTAGGTCAGAAGTAAATTCTGACATTACCCAAAGCTGTTTCCAGCCAAGTGCCTGCTGCATCCATGAGAAAATATCCATGGATGAGGCAGGCATGTTCGTCCCATAACTAAGAGCAAGGAAACAAAAGCCTCTTTCGAGATCCAATGCTCAACTCTAACGAGACATGCTTCCCCTTGCCGGTCCAAAACGGCCCGGTTGGGTGGGGTTGCTTGTTCTTCCAAAGTTGTAACGGGCGTTTTCTCATTATGCGACGTGAGTCGAGAAGTGCCCTGACTTAACGATGGAGCTACCGCTGTGAACCAGCGACCTGGTTTACCAACTTGAACGTCCCACGTTCAAGATTGAAATACTCACCGAAACATAATTCGGAACCAAATCACACTTGTTAACCACAAAAATCAGATGCTTGTGTGGGGCCTCCTTCTTCAGGTACTGCTCCACGGCGGTACACCGCGTACCCATTGGGTCTCGAGCGTCCAGCACATGTATAATAACATCAGAGGAGTCAATAACCTTGTAAAGCTCGTTCCAGATTCGCTTACTCTGGCCCTTGGAGAAGATGGCCTCCTTGGCCTCGTCAATCATGCCGCTGGCCATCTCCTCATCGATTTCCTCCTTTTCCTCGTACTCTTTGCCGTCCACATCAGCAGCACCAGCGAGGTCCTCCAGAGAGTTCAGCGCCACTCGAGGTTTCTTTCGCTGAGCCTTGGGGCCGAATGTGTGCTCGAAAGTTTCCGTCTCCAGAATGTTGACTCGTGGCTGGGCGGTCTTGCTCTCCTCGAGTAAACTCATGGGAAGCTTATTACGTCTCAACAGAACCTGGTAGCTGTCTTTAGATTTTTCACCCAGGGCCTCTCGAAAATGTGCCAGAGCATCCTGAGAGATAACACGCGTGTTGCCGAACCATTTCCTGTTTGGCGCCACTCGAGCGTTAGGGATTTCTGTGCTTTGGAACGAAGCAGCCTTGGTGATCTCTCCCTTAGCGTTTCGCTGGGCCCGGCCCTCCTTGTACATCTTCAGCTTCTTGACTTTGGCCTGATCTCGGTAAAAGTTTTCACCTTTGAGTCGGAGGTTACCGTCACCGGTCTTGCCTTCTCGAATTCGCCGGCTCTGTTCTTTCTTCTGTGTACCCATGGTTATGTGTGTGTTAGTGGACCTATTGTATATGAAGGTAGGGATGATGAATTTTTTTTTTCGTTTTATCTTTTTCAGGGTTAGGTTGGTTCGTGGTGGGTAAGGGTAGGGCACGGGTTGAGCCGCGAAAATCGCGGCTCAAATTTTTCCTCACACAATATCAGCACCTTAAAGTTGGTTAACGTCAATTGAAAAAGTTTATGTTAATTGGTTTTAACTGGCGGCCAATTGTAGATTAGCGACGAAGTGCCAATAGTTTATAGTTACCAGTAACGAGAGAGATAGCGTCAAGCTCAGCTAGCGTGCCATGGCTCTGAAGCAATATATAAGTGTGATTCTTGTCTGTCCAGACAGGACAAGGAGCAAGGTCGCAGACATTGCTTCCTTCGGGAATTCCAGAAATGAAAATGTTGGACAACGCTAGAAACCTCAAGGTTGGAAATTGCTCTACAAAGCACTTGATGCTATCAAACGTTAGACTGCATCGTCCAAGTGAGCTGGTGAGCAGTACAATGCGGGTATTGTAGGCGTTGGTGGCGTTGATTTGCTCAAAAACAGCACTTGCGTCTGTGTCTACAAAACCACAAAGCTCGATTGCAAGTCGGCGAAAGTTTGACCCGATATGGACTAGGTTCTTCATAGGATTGCCAGGCTGCGCTCTTACACTGACTGTCACATTTGCCCCTCGATAGTAATCCAGGAGGGAGAGCGATATTTGCGCGCCAGGCCACAAGTCTACTGCGATGGAGATTTTTGTGAGCCTCTTTCCCAGCCTGTTTCGGCGGATATGGCTGAAAACCCGAAAAGCGTCATCACATGAGGTGCTGAGCTTATTATCTGTAAAATCATGGGAAATCCACGTTGTTTTCGCAAGGACGTGATCAAGCTTTCCAGTTTCCACCATATCTGCAAGCGATTGGAATGGCATGAACAGCCAACGGCCGTGTTGATATAACTCATCACAAGTCGAATAAAACTTCCCAGGCTCCTTTATGGCAGCACAGTATACTTTTCCGGGCGTGCAGGCGCTCAAGGTCTTTTGGCCGATTTCGTACGTGAGCTCTGAGCGGACTGCTTTATTAAACAGCTTACAGACGCTGCAAAGTCTTAGCTGTTGTTCAAACGGAAGATACTCAAAAATCTTCTTCCATATAGCAATCGGTGCTGTATCTTCGGCGCTCTTGGTGAATCTGTTGAACAGCTCAATCAGAAAGTTGTGAAGGTAATCGAGCTCTTGTCCGAGAACCCTCACTTCTTTTTCGTGTTGCCGTTTGACAGACTCGTTTTGGTGCAGGAGGTCTGTAAACTGCTGAGTCAATGTTCGTTTCTGAAGTTCAATGGACTTGACCTTCTTTCGTAAGGCATCGAGTTCAATCAGCAGTGTATCTTTTGAGCTGCGAAGAGTCTTATTCTCAAGCTGGACCTGTTCTAGGTGACTTTTGTCTTCAATAATCAGCCACTCGTCCATATCGTATGTCCATGGATTCCCGTGTGGTGATTGAAGGTAGGATGTGGGTTAGTGTAAAGTTAGAGACACAGGCGGCTTTAACGAGAATATCCAATTTCTCCGGCCTTGCTGCTCAGATTGGCAATAGTAATCTAACCAGAGTCTTCGATCGAAGAGCTTTCGCTTTGATCCCAAAGGTATTTTACCCGCTTGCCAAAAAGTTGCAGCTCGTTGCGATTTCCGTCCTCTTCATTTCTGGCTCTCTTTCCTTCACTTATAGCTCGCCAATGGTCTGGAACCTCGGGTGGTCTTGTAGCTCTTGGGCCCAGGACGAAGAGCGCGCACCTAGTCCTAATTTTTAGCCAAATTTTCAGCTCTTTTGATATCTGAATTACAATGTCGTGTACAGTGTACTATATGGTACATACAAGATGCTAACCCTGTAGTCGTGAATTGCGTGAGCAATGCTGGCTTTGAGATCCTCATGCTAGAAGCTGGGCCGTCTATTTCTGGAAAGACCAGTTCTCCTCTGGAATTCGTCCTCGCAGAACTGGAATCTCGGTTCCTGGAACGTAGACGTCCTCAAACAGGATCTGGGCCTTAGCCTCTGGTGGTGGGGAAGCCTCAGCCTCGGCAACCTCAGCCTCGACAAAGGCTCGGGCCTCCTTGTCGATCTGCTTGAGCTCGGCCTCAGTGGCAATACCAAGGTCCAGGACTCGGGTCTTGAGACCGGTGATACAATCCTTAGAGGATCGAATGTGCTGGATCTCCTCTCGAGTTCGGTAGGTGGTACCTGGATCAGACATGGAGTGACCACCGTATCGGTAGGTCTCGAACTCCATGACCAGAGGACCCTTACCAGCGTCGGTCCACTCCTTGGCGAACTTGGAAGCCTGGTAGACGGCGACAACGTCCATTCCGTTGACCTTCAGACCTGGAATGTACTGTCCTCGCTTGTAGTAGTCAGTGATGGCGGAGGATCGGGCAGCGGCGGTACCCATACCGTACTTGTTGTTCTCGCAAGCAAAGACGCAAGGAATGTTCCACAGCTTGGCCATGTTGTAAGCCTCGAAAATCTGGCCCTGGTTGGAAGCACCGTCACCGTACAGAGCGAAGGTAGCGTTCTTCTCACCCAGGTACTTGTGAGCGAAGGCGAGACCGGTTCCGACTGGCACCTGGGCGCCGACGATACCGTTACCACCGTAAAAGTTCTTAGCAAACATGTGCATGGAACCACCCTTACCGAAGGAGACACCGGATCGTCGTCCCAGCAGCTCACCAATGACGGCTCGGACGGTAGCGCCTCGCATGTAGGCGAAACCGTGGCATCGGTAGGCGGTGATGATGGTATCATCCTTGGTGACGGCGTGCTCAATGCCGACAGCAATGGCCTCCTGACCAATGGACAAGTGGCAGAAACCTCGGATCTTCTTGGCCTTGTACAGGGCGTCGGAAGCCATTTCCAATCGTCGCACGACGGTCATGTCCTTGTAGATTTGCAGGAGCTGGTCCTTGGAGATGGACACGTCCAGCTCAGGGGCATCGAGGTTGTACGTCTCGAAGGAGTTCTCTGGGAGAGTGATCTTGACGGTCTCTGCCGCAGAGGACATCATTCGGACCAAAGGCCGTCCATTGTGAAGCAGTCGAGCTCGCAGCATTTTTTTACCTCGTGTGCTGTGAAGGACAGGAGTGAAAATTGGTAGGGGTGCGAGCGGATTTTTGTTGGGAGAGGATATTCCGGGTTTTTCCGAAGGCGCCGAAGTGGAGCGAGGGTTCGAATCCGTGGTGTGCTAAACAACGAAAGCCTAATTTAGCGAGTTGGCGAGCAACTAGCAATTTTCAAGTGACAGCCTATGGTAATATGTCAACGAAAGGACTAGATACAGTGGATGAAGGGTCGGTATATAAACTGGACTAGAATGGTGCCAGATTCAGGTTGTCAGCTGGCGGTTGTAATGGGAGCAGGAGATATGTCACAGTATTAATGGACAGACGTCGAATCAACTGAGCCTGGCGAGACGATGACGAGAAAGTCTAGCCGGCCCAAACCGGCGACTAGCATGTTGCTCAGCGCGGTAAGTATTTGTGCCCCTGATTGCACAGATTGTTCCGGATCAGCCGTGCCTCTTGGCGACGGTTAGATGAACGGTTTCGATTTCCGGGTGTTGCATTATTTGGAGATTTGTCTGGACCCTTGATCCTTCCACAAGATGTACTGGTAAGCGCGATGAACTGGCATGGATTCCCCGCTGTTCTTTATGAATAGTTCATCACGAGACTTGTCACGGTGACGATTTGGTTCGCTGTTACTCACCCCGCTCGCAACATGAGTGCATGTCCGAACCCTGACCAACACGGCTAGCACTAAAACCAGCAGACCGGTCACTGCGACTAGTCTAAACCCCTAAGTTAAGCCAATTATTGAACCCGCATGTGGCAGAGTACACTAAGTTTAGTGAAGTGATCTCCAACAAGGCGTCCACTTCACCTACGCCTGGTTGCTATCACCTTGGCAGGGCCCTTCGGCTCGCTACATATCGTCCACTCCTTTTCACCCGATTATGTTAGCACGGTGAGGCTCTCGATCCTGCCGGTCACCAACGTGCAGCGGTGCGGTACATGTACAGCAAGGTATCCCTATATGCATTCCTGCTTATCATGCGAAAACATGCGATTGACGCAATTTATGCAGTAACCCCTCTACTCTAAGGGCAATGGCCCACCTCGATTATTCGACTAAGCCAAAAGCGAATTTCAGCTACTGGACGAATGCTGATACTTATACCGTGAGCTGGCTAAAACAGTCTATTCGCGCGGGAATATCTCATTCAAAAGCACGTGCTTTTGAATATGGAGTACTCCATTTAAATACATCCCATTGGAAACACCCAATTCGGGAAAGGTCTCCTTTGGGAAACGCATAAAACTAAATTCGATTATTGCCGCTGTGGCGGGCTTCGCCGGCGTTTGGGCCCGGTCGTGCAATATACGATGGGTGAGCGCTCTTTCGCCTAGTGGCCAGATGAACGCGGCTAGCTGATCGATATACCACTTGATAACCGCTAGCCACGGAAATCGCTAGCCAGTTTGTCTTCAGAAACTGCTAGCGAATGCCCCTATCAGGCTATAACTGCAACGTTTTACAAGGGTTCCAAGTCCCCTTTCGGCTAGGTGCGTGCTTCAAGTCTCGAGGCCTCATCCGTTCCTGGCCCTGACCACCAAACTACCCTACTCGAATTGTTTACGGGTTTTCTGGAGAGAAATGTGTGCGATTATTCACCAAGAAGAGGACACCTCGCCTCACCGCACGTCATGCTCGGCTCATGTACCGTCCCGACACTAACGCACGCCTTCACAATCAACTGCTGATGCCAACCGTATCAGTGAAACTAATGCACGGACCTCGTGGCCCGCACTGCTCTAGCGTGGTGGGGCTGTGGAACGCCACAGGTGACTCTGATTGGTCGGATGTGCCTCACGGCAGAATTTTTTTTGGGGCTTGAAAACGCTTATTTCGAGTGGTACACAGCGGCATGAATAGACGGCCAGAAAATCTCAACAGCACTCGAAAGCCCTTCTTTCTCTCTACCGATAAATATCAATATCGTCTGATAAACTCTTCTCTGTCGTCTAGAAAATCTCTATTGTTCGGAATCTGGGGACGGTTTTTGAGGCATCGTGCGGCTCAAAGCGATGCCTCATTCATTCCCCGAAAACCATGTCCATGCACCTAAGCCAGAATTGATTTCTTTTGCCGCGGCATTTATTTTAGCAATGTTATACATCACCTGCCTTCTATATAGTCCCATCACCGTCTCATCACTCCTTACTTGTCACATCCTTTAATCAACGAACTAACCGCCGCAATGGATATCTGCTTTAGGTGAGTAAACAGGCACAGCTCTTTGACCGCTCGTTACTAACAAGCATGCAAGACCTCCTTAGGGAGACCCCTACTACTCCACGGTTCAACATATCCTTGGACCGGTCAATAGATCGAACGCTAGACTCCTCGCGAAGGCAATCACACTACCCCGGCTCAAACTATTCCTCTGGTTACTCCCAGGTTCCACAACGGAGGCCATCGGAGGCGTCTATTGCATCTGTTCAGTCAAGTTCCAGCATCCTATCGCGAGCCTCTCTGAGCTCAATCACCGGCCAGATCAAGTCTACCAAGCTGACAGTCCCGTCCAGCTACACAAACATAGTCCAGCCACTGAAACTGCCCAGAAAGAACAACGACATTGCCTTCTTCCAGGAGAACCAGTACGTCCCAGCGAACCCCCCAGCACCTCATGTTCCGCGGCAAGAGCCCCACAAACACCAGCACAGCTTGGAGAGCCTGTCTGAGCAGCCAGAGAGGCCGCCAGTAGTGGTCCCATACGTCTTGGGCAACTCCAGCCGGAAGGAAAGATCGATAGTAGGCTCCAAGTGCTGCTTTTGCGAGGAGCCTCTTGAGCACATCCTTACTGGAGAGAAGATTGTGCCTCTGGCTTGTGGACACATGACTCACTTCGAGTGTTTGTCGGAGATGGTCGACATGAGCGTTATGTCACTCACAGACGAGGCCATGGGGTTGCCGGTCTGTCCTACCTGTGACGAGGTCGCAAAGCCCAAGGATAGAGAACTGGCTAGAGCGCTATTCAAGGGCAAGCTTCTGGAGACTCCACTATACGACGATGCTTCTGTCTCTTCCCCAAGCAGCTCTACTTCCACATGCTCCTGTCCAAGCACCCCAGTGCCTGAAGCATACCACACTCCAACCAGCCCGCCACTGCATCACTCACCCAAGCATCTGCAGTCGCCTGCTCACTTCTCTCCACTTCAGGTCAATTATTCACCAGTTTCCAATCACTCTCCAGTGTTTTCCCCGCCGCAGGTCAGCCACTCGCCAAAGGGATCCTTCTCGTCTCCAGCACCCTCGTACTCCTCTGGCTCTGTGTTCAGCGCCCGAACGCCATACACTCCAGGAACACCGAGCTATGAGCCAGAGGAACTTCCCGTTCCAGAACTGCTGCCACCTCCTCCAAAAGCCTCTCCAAGGTACCTCCCCAGAACTATTCCCACCACGCTTCCCACTATTGATGAGTTTTCGCCAAAGAGCTCTCCTCGAGAGCCAGTCAAAGAGTACGTGGCCCTGAAAAACGCCCCCACCGTCACTGTCGTGAATGAAGTCAACGCCATCACACCGTCTCTCCAGACAGACACATTCGCGACTTTCATGGTGGAAGTTGGCGTCCCTAAAGACTTCTACTCCGGCCAGCGATATCAGCAGACTTCTGCGGACGTTCGTCACAAGGCTCAGCTCGTGGCCGAGCTCAGGGCAGGAATCCTCGCATCAGAAAACAAGCTGCGGCTCGATATCGACACCTGTGGTCCCTTAAGATTCTACAGTGCAATTCATTGTTCAAGAGACGGTTCTTTCTGGCAGGACATGGTGGCCTACTTGCTCAATGAGATGCTGATTATCGTATCTTTGAGCTCCATCAACACCGGAGTGTATCAGGCTAAGTATGCCATCAACGTCAATGATCTCGCTGCAGTCAGACTGGCACCTCACGGCTTTACCTTGCACCTCAACAAGGCCCTACCAGCACTCCACTTTGCATCCAACGACGACGCCCTCATTCAGCAGTGGTACACCGCCTTGTTAGATCCGGAAGCTGTCTTTCCGAACCAGCCTCTAGAGTCAGTCACGCTAGACCAGTCCCTGCTGGCAGTGAAGAACACTCGGTCAGGAATCTCTATGACAGCTTCACCAGTTCACCTCATCATCGCCATTCCCCTCTCGCTGTCTCACGAGTCCAAGTTCACTTCTATCCACACAGCTCTCGAGAAGGTCCGGTCCCAGCTTCGACCAATTGATCGTCTGGGAATCGTTATCTACGGCGGCAATGAAGTTCAGAAAGCCGGAATTCAGAACAAGCACTGGCCGCAGTGGAAGTCCAAGATCAGAAGCATTTCTCACAGCTCTGTTGGATCGGTTTCTGAGAGGAAGACAGACTTTGTGGATGCAGTTCATGCGAGTTTGAGGCTGTTGGACTCGCGGAATGAGTTTGAGTGCGACAATGCCACCACCGCGCTGTACCTGGTAAATGACTACGTCTCCAAGATGAATGCCCAGTCTAGTGACAAGGTTCAGACACTGCTTGAACGATGTGTCCAGAAAAAGGTAGCCGTGCACACTTTTGGAGTCACTTACGCCCACAAGCCCGACCATCTCTCTCGATTGTCAGCCCAGACTGGAGGCACCTACACTTACTGTCAGGAGTGGATTGAGCTGGAGCCTTGCCTGAGTGGACAACTGAGCGCTGACCACAGCATCACACACCGCTCGCTCACTATCCAGCTGGAGCCCATGCGAGGCATCAAGATTTCTTCTGTCAGCGGTACTCACAACACCATCGACGACCGTGTGCTGGGTGGATTGGATGATTCCAAGGCCAAAGGTAAGGCTCTCAGAAACTCGATACCCTCTGATCCAAACTGTATCAATCTTGGTACGTTTGTCGCCGGCCAGACCAGAAGTTTCCTGGTCCAAGTCTCTGTTCCTCCAAAGCCCATTGTCCAGCACAACCTGCGAACTTCCGACAATCTGCTGCGACTATTCAGCGTGAAGCTTTCCTGCTCCGGTGCCAACTCGACAGTCCCCAGCTGCGACGCCAAAGTTGCCTGTGCCAATATACAAGTCGACATGAACAAACAGCCAGAGCTCCCGCAAACGCCCATGACTCCAACTCCGCCGACTCCAGGCTATGGGCGACAGTCTATGGTACCTCCGACTCCAATCCACGGCTCGCACATGCTCTACGCTAACGACAACATTTTCGACGCGCACATGCCCATCTTTTTGGCGCTGGAACGACTCAATCCAGCAGTCGTGAGACGAAGAATGCAATTGTCTGCGGCCAGAAATCTCGAAAACTGCATTCAGTTCATGGGCAGAAACGATACTGCCAGTGCCAGGAGAGTCCTGCTGGAATCGCGTCCACTGATGCAAGGTCTGCTAGAGATTTCAGCACCAGTCACAGAAGTCGACGAGCTCAGCATTGAGACACGACAGTTTGCTCAGGTCCTCGACTCTGCCGTTGCCAGCATCGCCGACAAGGTCTGCAAGCCAATTGCTTTTGAGAACGACATGCGTAAGTGGATCATCCAAATCATTGGCGTTTTGAGGTCGCAACATGCCGTTACCACGAGGTCGCATATCGAGCGATTCTTTGCTGAGTACAGACACCAAGGTCCACTGGGGACGCCAGTGAAGGACTTTGGGGACAGATTTTGACTAGCTTGATGTATAATGATGTAATTATGATGTGATGATGTTTGTTTGAAAGCCCACTTGAGCTGAGCTCAGCTCGCCCTAGCCCTCTCCAGATCAGCCACGACACTCTCGATCCTGTTCACATCGTACTTCACCGCGTCAATCCTTCTTCTGAGACTATCATTCTTCAAGTTGAGACTTACAAAGCCTCTGTGGAGGCTTTTCACTAGCTCAAGTATCTGTTTGACACCCTCCAAGTCAGTTTCACCACCAGCACCCATCAGAATGTTTGTGCCTAATGCAACTGTTAGCTTTTGTAATTGGTTGACTAGACTCACACCGCCATGTAGGTACTCTGTGCGTGTGAACACCTCATTGTCCTTCAGATCAAACACCGCCGCTATGGTCTCATACGAGGCAAATGTCCCTGTCTTGAGCCAATGGTTGTATAAAGCCAGGAAAGCGGCTGTCTGCACAGAGTTCGAGCACTTGTAAGCGTGCTTTCGGTACGCTATGGCAGCTTCGTTCACCTTTTGAATATGCTCTCGCAAACTGCCGAGGTCCGCAGCCAGCGATTCCAACTGCGAGAAGCTGACTTTTGTGGTGAGTTTTTTCTTCAAGTCGTGATTCGCAGCCTCCAGCCCAGAAACAATTTCCTTGATGGCATCGATATCAGTTTCGCTTTGTTAGTGAGTTACTTGAATTGTACCTACTCATTCTTTAGCCCTTCCTTGACGTTTTTGCCAAACAGATCCACGCTTTGTTCCATGTTGGCTATGGTGAGTTGATCAAAGGTGGTGGCCGCGTAGAGTGCGGCGGAGCAACGTGTCAATGCGAATCAGGCATCTGAGGAACTGAAAATTAGACTCCAAGACACTACGACGAGATACACAAGACCCTGGAAATGTACGGATGATCATGTAACAGTAAGTTTCACATCGGTACCTCAAGATGTACACTGCCCAGCATGTTACTGATACACTCCTCAAATCTAATCATCACCATGCTTTATTATTGCGGCCTATAAAACCTTGTTCGCCTTAGTACGCCCTCAAGACGCCCCCGTGTCTCCTTACGTGCTCAAATTCCATAACTTCACGGCAAACCAGCAAACTATCCTTTTGGTGTCATTGTACTCAACCCTAAACCCTGGGCAGTCACTAATTTGCCAACCCGCTCATCACCGGATAACAACCGCCGCGCCCTAACCTTTACCCCTTACCCAGCCCTAACCCATGTAAATATATAATCCCCTCGACCCCCTCTCCAATCTTCATCCCCGGTCCCCCGGGATTATGCCCATGGGAGTAAGCAGGTCCTCACAGGCCATTACTGGTGTTGAATTAACGATGAGATCGAAGTCATATTAACCGCTATGGGCG
This sequence comes from Blastobotrys muscicola, assembly GCA_003705745.3. NCBI lineage: Eukaryota > Fungi > Ascomycota > Dipodascomycetes > Dipodascales > Trichomonascaceae > Blastobotrys > Blastobotrys muscicola. The sequence goes on from PPJL03000022.1 coordinate 106,212, forward strand.
GGACCGGGGATGGTCAGTCATTCACTTGATCTGATACTGCTGGAACTATGTCACTAGGATTCAAGACATCACCACTGCACTGCCGAGTAGGCCCATGTTACCCTCTTGATCGAGGCGCGCGAGTAAAGTCCCTGATTGGGCACGTTGAGTCATCACCGATGAATACATTGAGAAGGGTTTTTCTCCAGGACGCTGGTTTCCCTTATGAAAAATTTTGTTCCCTCGTAGTTGTTCATTGTAGTGTTGACTTGTCCGAGCCGGTTTTCTGGCTTCTCTGGTTCTACTGACTGGCCATTGTCGCTTGTCCTCGTCAACTCTTGCGTTTGGTTGGGATGCCGAACGGCAAGTATTGAACAGGCTCTACAGGCTCAGTTGGTGGAAGCATTCGTAAGGCAATATCAAGCACTGAACTTGTACTCGTCTTCTATTATCCTGACCTCCAGGTTGCCATCGCGAGAAAGGTTTGGCTATATAATTTGAATAGTGCTCCTAAGCTGGCACTTCGTGGCGTGAGTCACGTGATGGCCGGTTCCGGCGCTGCTTGTGCGAGTGGTGGCACAACCTGACTGTGACAATGTATACTTCGGCTAATACTTTTCTCGAGTAGCTCTAATCATACATTGACAGATTCTTGTGAACCCCCATGCGACATCTCGTAGTTAGCCTCGGGCGCGCTCGCCAGTTCCTCCGCGGTATCAAAGAACCGCACTTTGTGGGTAACCCTGCCCCATTATCGCTCTGATCAAGAATTCTGACCACCTCTTCATGATGTGGTATGCTTCCCTTGTAGCTTGCGTATACAATAAACTGGGGACTGTCCAAGAAAGGGTTGCACTCCGAGCAATCACAGATGCACATTTCCTCAATACGATAAACAGTACCGGGCTCAATGATATCATGAAACGTTCGACATATTGATTCCAACCTTACAATCTCTCTGACATTGAGAAGTTTGATCGTCTCCAGCCAGATTTCGATCGGAAATATCCCTGGGTTCATTGTTAACTACATTCCGAATCTCAAACTTGATATATGAGCCCGGAACTTACGCCGGTTACTCCAGTAGCTTCATGAATCGTCCTGACTCACCTACACGTCCTTCATTGGTGCAGTATAACCTTAATATGTAGTCAACCCTAACCCTGTAAGAAGGTTTGCAAGATTGAGCTCCAACACAACTCGAACGTAGCTGATTTGATGATTCAGGATATCGAGTGAAAAAGTACGTAGCAACACATCAGCTCATACTGGCCTGATATACCCGCTTTTTTCAATTCGACAACCGCACGGCTAAGCGCTGCAATCATGCGAATTCTGCAAAGGTGACGTCACGATGTAAAAGCTTATCAATGGTATCGAGGTATGATATAGGTGGTACCCCGCCTGCTATAGCTTGGGACGGCTGGTACACGTCATTTACACGCATTCAAAGATTGGTTAGTGAGTCCATTCTGCAGCGGTGACTGTATCCCGCTTGCAGATACATGCACGCGTGCGATGAGAACCAGTAATATAACTGCATGAGAGTAAACATGAATGAGTAAACATGAGCATCTGTATATTGACTAGAAATAGCTAGTTATATATTCAATCTGCTGCAGAGATTGAGGTACCGGCTAAGTGGCCTCTTCCAGCCGCGTCTAAGCTTAAACTCGGGTAGCGGCAGCAGACAGGGAAGAAGAAACAGAGGCGGCAATGTTCCAGGTGTTGGCGCCGACAGCGGTACACAGAGACTGGGCCAAAGAGGTGGCAGAGCCAACATCAGCGCCAGAACAAGACTTGGCGAAACACTCACCGACTGGGCCAGACCACTGTGGCATGACACAGAGGCAGCCTGGGTCCCAGTATGGGCAAGGAGTAACGTTGGTTGGGTACTGAACACATGGCTGAGCGCAAGATGGGAGCTTAGCGTAGATTGGGTCAGCGAAACCGTTGATGGAGGCAGTGTGTGGCACTGCTGGGTAGGTGGAGTACTGAGCGAGGGCACCGGTGACGGCGATGGCGGCGAGAGTGAACTTCATTGTATGCTATAGAAGATGAGATCAACTGATGATGAAGAAGGATGTTTGGCCCATATTTATAGCCAGTCTTCAGCCAACGCTGGAAGCGTTCGGCTCCGCGGGCCGACGGCGAGATGACAGCCAAGAGCCAAGCTGGCGTGAATTATCAGATTTATTACCCGTTTCGGCCAGCGCGTATATAGGTCCCTTGGCGGCAGTGCTTGGCCGGGTATTCCCGGTTATCAATCTATAGATTTTCCTGATTAGGACTGCTGGTTTGTGCGGCGTGGGTTAGGTCTAAACGCTCTCAACGGCTGTCAACGGTAGAGGGTAAAGTGGGTGTAGGAGGGGTAGCATTGGCCGCTAATAGGGCTAGCTTTGCCTAGATCTTAGTGCTGGATCTGATAACCCTGGCAACGTGGATGCAATGCGCTGCATAGGCGCGTGCACAATGCGACCTGAGAAAGGTTCCAGATAATCATGGGCAATACGGGAGTGCATGAGCAACATAGCATTGAACGTACAGATTTTGTGAGCCCGCCACAGGTCTCAGAAGAAGTTCTGGCGCTGTTCGAGGCGTAGCATGAAGCCCTTCTCCAATGACAGTAATCTTAGCTAGTGGGCCCTGTGACAGAACAATGGCACAGCGTGTAACGGCGCGTGTGCTTTGTTGCATTGCCCAGTACAAGGTGGGGCGTTGAGGTAAGCCTCGACGGGGGTGCCAAGAGAAGAAGTTCGACTTAGCGGAATCGTTTGGAATGTTCGAGGCGGCAGCAACATGCCGAGATCGAGCCCGAATCGACCAGTGTTTTTAAAAGTTGACGATGTAACTTATAAGAAAATCTTATACTGCAAATCTGTGCTCATCAGGTCAGGCGTACTTAGTAAGACTGAGGAATCGAAGCAAAGCTCCTCACAGCTAACACGCCGACCCATTTCAGTGACGTAATAGCACTTCCTGTCGCATTCATTGAGGTTTCCAGGACAAGCGCGGTTCCAAGACAAGGTGACACATTTTAACGTTCATACTGAACCATGCATGAAACCATCCTGAGTCTTCCCAACGAGACAGTCCTATGCTCTGATAGCCCATCGGGTGTGATTTCGCCTGTTTACTACAATATCGCTGGAAAACTCTCTAATTTAGCTCTCTTCACCGTTCACACACTCCGAGGGCCACAGCGCAATCGGCAATAGTTTAGTGGCTAGAATTTCCGCCTGTCAGTTCACGATTCTCTGAATCAGAACAGCTCGCGGGGGACCGGGGTTCAATTCCCCGTTGCCGAGCACTCTTTTTGTCTCTGTCACTCCAACAGATATACCTACTCCCCCACAACCCAACCTCGCTGCCAGCCAAATACTCATTGTGGCAGTTGGCCTGGCAATCAGCTCAGTAACCGGAGAGAAGAGCGAATGGTACTCAACAATAAGATCTCTTCCAATCCTTAATTAGTAATTCTCTATGGTTAATACCGCCTTACGGTTTCCGTAGTGCCCAATCGCTGTCAGCTGCGCTTAAGTATAAGTCACGTGCTCTGATCTCGGAGAACTTTAATGCTGTGTGGATCTAGCACATCTGATAAAATGCTCTATACAGCTGGGAGTACATGTGTAAGTTACATCACATGCAGGGATCGTCTGCGCGTACATGTCGTAAAGAATACCGGTTTCGTAAATTCCTTAGTAATGAGATTCATAACAATCGTGAAGTAGGCTTTTGGTCTCGTTAGGTCTCGGTACGCGCTTTCGACTAAGTCCACGATGAAATGGTACACGGCACCACGCTAATCGTGGCAATTGTTTGCCGACTATCAGCGCGCAACTATAACTGAGACGAAAAATCTCTATCTTGATGATCTGCATTGGGATATCCCACCCCTGTGGTAAACGCCGCGATTGGTAAGACACGGAAATGAAAAGATCTGATAAGATTGAATTTCCGTCCCCACCGGAAAAACTGTTATAAACGTTTCGTAATAACGTTGTTCATCGAAATCCGACGTTCGCTCGCCAAAAATGAAACTGAACGATTTCATCCCTTACAAACATGAGGACCCGCTTGACGTCAACGATGTGGAAGTACCGGAAAATACAATCAGCGGTGTCGAGGAGATCGAGACGGTCACCAAAGCCTGGACAAAGAAGGGTCTTTATGTCGCCTGGGGCAGTATTCTGATTCTGTCGATTGCCATGTCGCTGGATTCCAATACGACGTCTACGTTCTCCAGTTATGCCACTGCCTCTTTCAATAACTACTCACTCATTTCCACTCTGGGCGTCGTCCAAAGTGTGCTTTATGTCGCGACAAGGCCGCCAGTGGCTAAAATTGCCGATGTTATTGGCCGTTTCGAGGGCTTCCTGATAGGAACTGTCTCGCTGACTTTAGGATTCATCATGCTGGCAGCATCTCCAAACATCGCGACCTACTTTGCAGCGCAGATTTTCTACGTCTTTGGCCAGGTCGGTCTCCAATTCATGATGCAAGTCTTCGCGGCCGATACTACAGACATTGTCAATCGAGCCTTCTTCATTATCCTTCCAAACGCCTGCTACATGTTCACTCCATGGCTGACCGCTCCAATCACCACTGGAATGCTCAAACACAGCACATGGAGATGGGGTCTTGGTCTCTGGGCAATCCTCATTCCCGTTTGCGCTCTGCCGCTGCTGATTGTTCTGCTCTACTACAAGGTCAAGTCCAAGCGACAGACAAAGGCAATGGGCACCGTGAAGGCCTCTAAACTCCAGCAGTTCAAGGTGATTCTGAGGCAATTCGATTTTGGTGGTTTGCTCCTCCTTGTCGCCGGGGTGGCCCTGCTGTTCATTGCGATTCCTCTCGCAGCGGCAGACTATCAGCTATGGAGACAGGCGCACATCATTGTCATGACAGTGGTCGGCGGCGTGTGTCTGATTGCGTTCCCATTCTACGAGATTTACTTTCCGAAATACCCCATCCTGACTCTCAAGCTGCTCAAAAATATCAATATGTTGAAGAACTTCATCTTCATCATGCTGTACTACGTGGCGTACTACGTCTTCTCGCCATACTTCTTTTCCTGGCTGATGGTCTGCTTTGACCTGTCGAACACGGCAGCCACCAACGTGAACGTGACGGGAACTGTCTCGTCCACAGTCTCAGCAACCGTCACTGCTCTGCTGGTAAAATACACCAAGAACGCGAAATGGTTCGTCGTCGTTGGAACAGCCATTACTTTGATGGGTGCTGGCCTAATCTTCAGGTACCGAGAGCCCGGCTCCAGCATCACCCAGTTGATCTTTGCTCAGCTAGTTACTGGCATCGGCGAGGGTATGCTGGGAACGCCTAATCAGGTGATGGTCCAGGCGACCTGTAAACACTTTGAAGTTGTCCAGACAACTGCACTCTACCTCACCTTCCTCTCACTGGGTAACGTCGTTGGAGAGTCAATCTCTGGCTCCGTGTACAGACAGCAGTATCCAAATCGGCTCAGAAGAAACTTCCCCAACCAGACCGAAGAATGGATCAACACTATCGTCAACGACTACACAAAGGCAATTGCCTATCCTGTCGGCTCTACCGAGCGAGATGGTATCACCGAGGCGTACAATGAAGTCATGCGACATCTTCTGATTGCGCCGCTGATTGTGTACGCAGTCATGTTGCTCATCGCTTTGATAATGCCGTGCTATGATCTCGGAAGAATCGGAGAAGTGAACCGTAATGTGGAGGGCGTCGTCATGGGGGACGGTGGGGACCACAAGTCTTTGGACGACCACCCCGACTACGACCGCGCCGATTACCCGCCAAACTCGGAATACCCACCAAAGAACTATTAATGTTGTCTTCTATCCATTCCTCTATTAAGATGCTATGTACAAATTGGTCCTAAGAACACCAGCTCAAGTCATTGCTGCCGGCACAATGTACCTTCTCTGGTGACTGGATGGCCGTGTTCTGGATCCAGAATACAACAACCCGCTATTTCGCTGCTGATCCGAGTCTCCTCGAGCGTAAGACGGCTGATCCAGTTCTTCACCATGTCCGACTTTCGTCTACTCTCGTCTCTTGCCACCTGCTCGCTCTTCCGAAGCCGCTTGTACATCGGAAATGGTAAATTCGGCGGTCTCTTCATTGAGCTCCTTAGCTCATCCCTCCATTGCCGCAGCCCTTTGAGTACTTTCGTCCTGTCATCACGCGAAAACATATTGTAACCGCGCGGCTCAGAAACCGACGCCAACCTCACCACAATCAACATTCTATCCTTTGGGGTACCGTAGAAAGAGTTGGCCAGATACTCCCTCGAAACTGTTGCCTGATAGAACGTCACAAAGCCGCCTACTGCATGGAACCCGCGAACAACAAGAGGCTCACTTCCAGGCCGCTGGCTTCCAATATGATGACAAGCGACAAACAGCCGCGATAGAAACTGATAAACATACCAGTCGTTGGCCTCTGCTTTCCACAGAGTGTCGAAAGTGCAAATGAGAGGGATTCCGTCCTTCATACACAGTGCGTAGTCAGCGGTATCTTCACGATCAAGGCCCTGTCCTACCTCTCCAAGATATGCATGAAGGTCGTAGTTTCTCTTGTAGTCCGGGGCGACAAACATGTCAAAGTCCAGGCTTTCAAACAGCGAAATGTAAAACTGCTTGATAACGTTTGGGTCCTCAGCGCGGAAGACTGAGGTCAAATCATAATCCGAAGGTAGCAGTCTTTCTGGTTCTCTAGCTCTAGAGATCCATTCTCCGCCGTCCTCCACTTGAATGTTCAACGCCTGGCATTCTCGCTGTCCCCACTGGGCGACTTTGAGCGCACGAACTCCATCCACTTTCCTCCTGATAAACATCTCTGGCGTGTGGGGCAAACTGTAATCATTATATATAAGGCTAATTTTGCACAGATTGGGAAATCGCCTCGAGGTCGGTTTGTACCTGCATAGCAGAGCGCGCTCTATTTTAAGTGGTGGCGATGCGGTTTTAATATAGATTGGGTAGCAACACACGATTGATGGGTGAATGCAATTCTTACCAGTACGGGACTTTGGAGAATGAAAGCACCAGACGCGGTTTGCGCTGTAACAGTTAATCACAACAGCTGTTTCCATGTATACCGGACAATAGATGTGTGAAAATAGATAGCACAGCCAACATAACGCTACATCTTCTTGCGGTAAAGTGTCCGGCCATATTAATAGCCAAGTCAAGAACGCAGGGACTCGGTGTCAGCACAGCCACATGGTGAGCTCAAAATACTTTCAGCCGCACAACTGCCAGCCGTGCAGGATCAGCATTTCCGTTTGACGCGCTGATTTACAGTGCAAAGAACGTCGAACATGCATGAATCAGTCTCAATGGACAAAGGCCACCGTGACGGGTTCACCTCAAAATCGCAGTTGAACCGTGACTTTGTTGACCAACAATGACGCAGGCTCAATGTATTTTAGGTGAATGCCGACAGACGCCGACTGCACATGTGGACAAACACCTTGACACTTCCGCACTGGTCGCTGGTGCCGACTCTGAACGCCGACGGTGCCCTAACCCATTCACGTGACTTCGCGTTAGATTTCAATTTCATTTCTTTTTCATGAGCGGTACCGTTCACGATTGTAATAAGCTTGATTCTAGACAGATGTAGAGATCTCGAACGCTTAGAGATAAGCTTGTCCTGACTCAGCAGCGGGGTATTACTAAGGGAGCAGGGGCTAGGCCCTGAGCCCCTCATCGGAATATGCATATGCATGCGGAATTGGCCAATCAGCGACGAGACAATTACGGCTGATGCTTCCCCACAGGGATGTGTCTCAAGCGCGTCGTAGAAGGGAGAAGCAAACAGTGAGAGTATATAGACGGCCAGAGAAGAGGGGAAGAGGTCTTTAGATTATAGAGTTAATTCACTTGTTCAACAAGCAAACGAACTGCCTGTGAAGACGTGAAATGTCGATTCAAACGTCGCGATAGCAAATCTCCCCTTGTGTGCGGGTGTGGGACATAAAAGCCGCGCTAAGCTTGGAACACATCACTTCTTACACATCACTTTAAGTACAATGATTAGAAGTTCATTCAGGGCCGCCACTCGGGCCGCCAGGGCTCCCATTGTGCGAGCTGCCCCACTCACTGCTGTTCGGTTCAACACTACGACCTCTCGACAGGACCAGGTTAAGCCAGAGCGACCACGGGAGAAGAAGGACCAGCCAAATCTGGGCATCTTTGGTCTCCTTCTGCTGGCTGTCGGTGGTGGTGTGTACTACTACTACACGCAGGTTGAGAAGGAGCGATCCTTTGGTCACGCTAACCGACTGACCGCTGGTACCGCCACTTTCGAGGACTACCAGAAGGTCTACGACGCGATTGCAAAGAAGCTGGAGGACGAGGATGACTACGAAGATGGAAGTTACGGTCCAATTCTCGTTCGACTGGCCTGGCACGCGTCGGGAACCTATGACAAGAACCTTGGAACCGGTGGCTCCAACCCAGGAACCATCCAGTACGACAAGGAGCTTGCTCACGGTGGAAACGCCGGTCTTCACGTTGCCCGAACGTTTATGGAGTCTATCCACAAGCAGTTCCCATGGATTTCTCTCGGTGATTTGTACACCCTTGGAGGCGTTGCTGCTGTCCAGGAGCTTGGTGGTCCAACTGTCCCATGGAAGGCTGGTCGACAGGACGGTAGTGAGGCACAGGTTACCCCAGACGACCGACTTCCCGACGCTGCCCAGGAACAGGACCACATTCGAAAGGTTTTCTACCGAATGGGATTCAATGACCAGGAAATTGTTGCTTTGCTCGGTGCCCATGCCTTGGGCCGATGCCACACTGATCGATCTGGATTTGATGGTCCATGGACTTTCTCGCCAACTGTTTTCACCAACGACTTTTACAAGCTGCTCATTGACGAGAAGTGGCAGTACAGGAAGTGGGACGGCCCTAAGCAGTTTGAGGACGCAAAGACTAAGTCTCTGATGATGCTGCCTTCCGACTACGCTCTGGTTAAAGACAAGAAGTTCAAGCAGTGGGTCGTCAAGTACGCCAACGACAACGATTTGTTTTTCAACGACTTCAGGAGCGCTTTCCAGAAGCTGCTGGAGCTGGGAACTAAGTTCAAGGCCGATACCCCACAGTGGGAGTTCAAGAGGAGAAACGGTGCTTAATTCCAGACTAACTTTTGGCTGAGCGCCTGTGCGCTACATATACGCCTTGTGCAATAAATAGGACAGTACAGAGAGTAGGACAATTGAGAGTTCGTTCAAATTGATGTATCGCCCTAAGAGCTGTGCAGTGTCACAGTTTACTTGGCTCCAGACACTATACGTGCACGAAACGGTCAAGCGCAAATCTTCCCGCCAAAATGGCAAAAAGAAGTGCGAACATACGTTCACCTGGACGACACCGGAATTGAACCGGGGACCTTTCGCATGCTAAGCGAATGTGATAACCAACTACACCAGACGCCCGTTGATGGCTTTTGCGAGTCATGATCTTCATATACAACGGCTCCAGCCGCACAGTGTGCGGCTGATGGCGGATCATGGCTGGTAACTATGGGAAATGCTTCAAGTTTCGAAAATAACAGCATTCTAGCTTTTTGATTTGGGTTCACAGTAATGCCGCTGATTGGCCAGAACACTAGTAGAAACTGGAGTTAGATGTATAAGTATTATTGCTCTATCTGTTGTACAGTCTAATGGTCAATCCATATCACCAGTTTAGGCGGCGTTGACGAGGTTCAGCTCGTCAGCCCAGAACTCTGGAAGGTAAGCGTAAGGGTTACCCCATGGCTGGCCAGCTGGTGGGTGTCCGTCCAGGTCAGTGATGTACATCCACTTAATGTCGTTGTGGGCGAGGGTGGACACAACACTGGCGAGCTGGTCCTTGGGCATAGTGTGGACCAAAGCGCACTTGGCGGTGCCGCTAGCTGGGGCGTTCTTGAGGTAGGACATGTTGATTGGAGTAATCTGGTCGGCATAGTTCTCAAAGACAAGAGCAATGTCAGAGATAGCAGAGGTCAAGTAAGCACCGGATGGTGGAACTCGTCCAAGGTTGGTAACAACAGTGGACTGCTGACCAAAAGACTTCTTGACGGCGTCGGTGTAACTGGCGTATTTGGACTCGTGATTGGCCTCTCCAGAAGTCTCGTCGAAGAAGACACCGTCGAGTCTGCAGGAAACATCCTTCCAAGCGGCGTACTGGGAGATACCGCCCAAGACGACGTTAGCGTCCTTCTTTCCGTAGTCGGTTGGAACGTAACCAACGACCTTGGCGTTTGGTGACTGTCGCAGCTTTTCCAGTCCCTTCTGGTAGGCGGGAGTGCATGGACCAGGGCCGCTAGCTGGGTTGATGACGTAGATAATATCGGTGTTGGTAGTCTGGACACCGGCAAAGTTTCCATCAGCGTCTGGAGCCCAGTACAGAGGGACCATGACACCAGACTTGGCCAGAGCGGCGGAAGAAGCGAGCAGAAGAGTGAGAGCCTATCCGATCATGTTCAAGTGAGAGATTGATGGCTTGATGATGAATCGAGGAGAATCCAGCCCATTATATAGTTTTCGTTGCGGGCGGTCCTCTATCTTGTTTCACACAGTCGCCCGAGCCAGGATGGCTCAGCCGTTCTGGCCAAGCTTCTTAACGTTACCACTTGGCATAGAGTGTCGATCCCGCTGGTCCGAGTCGCGCACGTGATCTCAATCTGATGAGTTCTATGCAGCAATGACTATGCAGCCGCGTGATGATGCATAACCCCGGAATCCTCTATAGCTCTTGGATAAGCACCGAGTTCAACAGCTTGTCAACGAATAAACTTGGTGGTATGTAGCTTGTCAAGTAGAGATATGGTAACTGCGCGTTTGTTATCGTGGGCTCTGCACCAATCAGACGAAAACAGTCATCGCCTAGTGTTGGACGTATCACAAGTGGTTAATTTTCGGTGATGTTACAATGTCTTCGGGTTGGCTGTCTTGGATTTTGTATGTCGCGCCGACAAAGTCTTGGCTTTCAGTGCGGCGTTACCCTTTTCGGCCAGCCGTGTGACTTCTTATTTGGGTGACAATATTCCGAGCGCAGGAGCCCCAACGAGGCGTTGTTTCACCAACAGATCTTATCTCTTGGTGTAGCAGATTTCGGGCAGCCTGCTTGGCTAGTGAGCGACAATGGCCCCCACATACCGGCCGCAGTTCACCGTCGGAGTCTGTGGCTAGCTGTGTCTTGTTGAGAAGATTCATTTGTTTAATAGTTAATTCGCGTGAGTCCGCCCAGACCCAGCGGAATTCTGGTGTCCTGGATCTTGACTACTAGCCAGATGAGACATGAAATCCACCGAACAGAGACTTGACATCCTATTGAGTATACTCAGTGTAGTAGATTACTCAACATGACGAGCTATTCGGATCTCATGCGGCTGGTCTATTACTCACGCTACTTTGACCTTCGGCAAAGGTGTTGAACAGACTATGCTTTAGATCCGAATTCGAGTTCTTGGCTTACCGTTCAACTAAGACCATGCTATGACTCAGACCAGTAAGTCACTCTCTGACGTCGAAAGCTGTCTGTCTGTTGGCGATACAATTGTAAAGTCCCAGCGGCGGTAATCGCGCCACGATAACATACCATCCAAATTCTGCATACGTAATTTTCAAAGTCGGCGCGCGGCGCGCTGGCCGGCCCCACATTGTTGCCCGCCGGTGATAAGCTGGCAGCGGCCCCTGGCTGACCTGTCTTAGCAGTATGGAGGAGGTTAGAGACCTCGTGGCTAAGCTGGCTGCGGAAAACAAGAGCCTGGCGGCCAAGTTGGATCAGAGTTTGGTGGAGATTAAGAAGTTGAAAGTGACTGTTCACGAGCTAAAGTCTGACGTCATCTGCCTAAAGTCCGAGGCTGCCTCTTTCCAGAGAGTCTCGAGAAAGGCAGAGCAAAGGCTTCCTGAGGATTTATGGTTGAAGATCGCAGAATATGCGGATATGGAGGAGGTTTTGAAGCTGAGAATGGTCAGCAAGGTCTTGTACAAAGCGATAGAGCCAGAGTACCAGCTAGAAGGAAGTTTAACGTCAAATTGGAGAGGAAAGAGCTGTCAACTGCCCATAAAGTCTTTAAAATCAGATGAGCGGCTGAAGAAGTTGGTGTATATTGCTTGCTTTGATCGCAACAGCATCACTCTCTTAAAGCATTTGGTCAAAGGGCCAAACAGCCTTAAAGAGATCGCAATCGACAACTGTATCACCTATGACCAAACTATGCACGAGCTATTAAGCTCTCTTTCCATCCTTTACTCCGTGGCGATATCTCTCAGGATCAACGTACCCCCCGCTTCTGCCTCCAATCGCGAAAAGATTTGCAGAGTCACAAAGCCAATAAGCAGCGTGACGATACGTTTCAAAGGGCGGTACCTTACTCGCGAATATTTCCGGAGATGGGTCGTGGTCGAGCCAGAGAACCAAGTCAAGTCCCTCTTCATATTCACCGACAAGTACCAGCTTTCTCAGCATGACATTGATTTTCTTAAAGGACTATGCCGGCAGTTTCCCTTAGAGTACTTTGCGACAGACGATTCTCGGTTATTGGAGGTGAATAGGCATAGGGCAAAATGTCTATTTATAACAGAGGAGTTTATACGAGATAGCATGCCGCTGGAGTACTTGATGAGGTTCTTTGCATAACCGGAATCCTGACAGAGGCTGGGTTCATCAATCAGCAAATGTCAATGTCTGTCTTTGCATATAGACTACTTCTTCATGTGATTGACGTAGTCCCAGAAAAAGTTGTTGGAGCTGTACGGCTGGCGAGAGCTGGAGCTAGAGGATTGTACGGTTTTCCAGACATCATCACCATCAAGCAGTTGGTTAACATCCACCTCGGCGGTATGTTCTTGTTTCTTGCTGGGGCCAGCTTTACTCCTGCTGCCCATCTTTTGTCTTTGATAAGAAAACCAGTTTGCAATATCATGCGCCCAGTCGTTAGCGTACCTGTCAAACTGAGACTCTTGAATATTGCTGATGGTATCCACATGTTGTATATTGCCCTTGCTGTCTCGCTTGCACAGTACTGTCATGTCGCTGAAACGAAGGATCCCAAATTTCCATGAGTTTTGGAATGCTTGCAGCCACTTCTTGAGCTCCTTCCACTCCACGCTGTAGTGATGCTCATTTAAGAGCGGAGTTGCAACTACTCTGGCTACGACCAGGTTCTTGTTCTGCAGCCGAATCAACAGTCTCGTGGCCATATCACCACCATCAGTATGCGGAACTCCATCATCTACGGACGATTGGCAGTCCAGTGAAAGTCCTCGGCTTGTAAATGTTCGGGTGAGTGCACGGTGAAGTGTGTGTCGGAGGTAGTATGCTCCGTTATACCGCGCAGCGGATTCCTCGTCTCTAGTTCGTGGGCTCATGCTTAGTAATTGTAAGGTCAAGACAATTGACTGGTATTCAGATCTACTGATGCCAGGACTAAGTGACCACCGGTCGGTATATATACTCCATCGAGAAGCATTGCCTTAGCCGTTCCTGCCTTGACCCGGCTTTTCCTAATAATGGGCCGAACAATGCTCACGTGACGCCGGCCTAGAATCTTCTGCCGGCGCCAGGTGACATAGACCCTCATCGCGCGGCTAGGCGTTACTTTTGACGCATTCTATTCGTATTCGTTATCGTTATCGTGATATGCAAGTTCTGTTTCTGCTCCAACAGACAGGCTTCAATAGCACTAGCAATTGCCGTGCAATTACCGTGCAATTGACTCATCAAGTGCTGTTAAACTGAACCTCGAACCCCGAGCGGGCTTCGCGGACGTGGCTGACGGCATTGTTCAGACCCACCGAGATAAGCTGCTATATTTAGAACTCGGCAGGAACGTTCCACTTCATTCGGGATTCGGGAAAAGTTTTTCCGGACACATGCCGGCGGCCCCGTCCGACCCGCGGTCTTCACGGCGCCAGTAAGGCAAGGCACTAGGAGTTGTGGGCCAAGCCAAGCGCTTCGCGCGCTCACTCACCGAGCCACCGGCCCGACTCGTTCCGTTAGCCCTCGCGGTCCGTGATTTCCGCGCGTTTATAATATATAAGCGTCATTTGTCAGCCGGAGTCGGATCTTAAAACGCATTGATTAATTCCGATCAGCGCAGGTCAGAAGACCTCGAGGACCGCGATAGTTTCTGAAACCACAGTACCGATGGCCCACGCTGCAGTTGCGCCATTTCGAGAAAGGGCGGCCTGTACATGTAGCGGGAATCCTGGGCACGGAGCCCGCAGAGGGCGGTACCAGCGCCGGCACATATATATTATGCAAGTCTTCAGCCACTTTCAGCCACTTCAGCCACTGTTCCCCATTCATTCCCATCCATCTGACTCCGGCATGGCCCTGCTCCAAGTCTGCGAGCCTTTGTGTGCGGTACGAAAGTCGCCTGACACACTAAAAGTGAGTGGTGTTGCATAATAATTTCCTATTTCGGAGATGCGTATACCTACGTCGGATCGGTTAGATCCAATTATACCGGTAAGCGTTTTAGCGTGACAGAGCTGTATGTGACCAAATTAATAGTCAACTAGCTCTTGGGCTTGCCTCATTCTGTTTTCTTGCGACTGCCGGAAGCGGTTAACCCATTCGGACATTGAGACAAACTCACTCCCACCTGTAGCCGTGCTCATAAGCCAGGTCCTCAAGGTCAACCAGCTCCTGCGGAAACTGCGAGGGATTGTACCAGGTGAGGTAGATATTTGGAAAGTCCTGCTCAATAAAGTCCCACTCCTCGCCAAATGCGATGATGATTTTCAGTCTTCTAAGCATCTCGATCAGCTTTATATAGCCAGCGACCGATTTCCTTCCCTGATTTTCAAGTATCTCAATTCTGTTATCCTCAGGAATGTCGAAATAGCTGTACATTTCGTAGACTGTGCCGTGATACTGAGTTTGATCAATGAGGAGAACCAGCACCGTGTTGGAAAGTTCCAGTTTCCAGCTAACGGGGACATCCTCAGTCAACACAAAGCGCACTTTCACAGCAACTTCAGGATACGATTCTGCCAGCTTTGGTAGGCTGACCTCCGCCACCACATTGCTCAGCTGCCGGTAATCACCATGTATGTCGATACACCGGAGATGCTGCAGTTTCGTCTCCTTGATATAGCCAAACAGCGGGCTCGGCTGTTCTGGCGTGTAAATCCTTATCTGGTGCGTTTTTGCTATGAAGGTCATGCGCTCAGGGTCCCATTTCTCGATCAACACCACTCTAATCAAACCCCAGAAGTGACAAAACATATTTTGCTCAAGACTGAACCTTAAGTCGCCATCAATACATGTTTCTGTTAAGTGGTTGTCTAGGAATGAATAGACAGCCTCGTTCAGAAGCTTTGAGGTCATCCCCAGCTTCAACGCATGTTCCAGTTCAAGATATTTGATCACCTCTAGCCAAATATCGAGATTGAGGGTTTTTCGAACAGCAGGAGCTCGCGCCTTGCCTTCCTCAACCACAGCGCTTTCGCCAGTCTTCTTTTTGCTCTTCTTGAACAGGTTCAGTCTCATGGTGGATGAGAGACCATCATTACGTACACATGCAAGTAATGCCGTGAGTCAGCCGCGTAGAGCACGTTTTCTGCGGGGGTCTTGATTCGGATTTATGCATTCTCCACATGTTAGTAACGGTCGTCTCGCCAACTGTAAGTTAAATGGGTGTTGATGTGTGAGACAGCTAACTCATGCCATTACGAAGTGATCACGTGATGTGGTGTTGGAGAGTGAAGAACGAATTTAGTGCTGCTCTTACTAATAGTTGGCATGATTCGTTATAGTCGGGGACGTCGGCGGGAAAGATTGATAATCAGCCGCACCCAGTTGTCATGACAACCGGCACATCCACGAGTGCTCCTCATCCCGAGCCTTCAATCCATGAATTAGTCAAGCGCGTTTGAGCTTGCCATCTCCTGAGGACGCTTCTCGTGGATTGAGAGATAATTCGCATGTAGATGACGGGTTACTATGACAACAACCCAGACCCTGTTGTTACCCACTATTGACTTTGCTCGCACTTCAC
This sequence comes from Blastobotrys muscicola, assembly GCA_003705745.3. Taxonomy (NCBI): domain Eukaryota; kingdom Fungi; phylum Ascomycota; class Dipodascomycetes; order Dipodascales; family Trichomonascaceae; genus Blastobotrys; species Blastobotrys muscicola. The sequence continues at coordinate 122,205 of PPJL03000022.1, forward strand.
TCACTCAAGATCATCTAGAATCGTATTCAGAGCAAGGGGAATTCTGTAACCTCAGACGAGTCTTAGAGGGCACTGCGGAGTCAAAGCACTGGATCGAAGTGCTTCTATATGATTGTGCCTTAAGGTATACGTAGACAGCACGTGGTATAAGCCGCCGGGTACCGTGGGAGCTCATATCCCATGGATCTGACATCGGGGTCGACTCCTTCAAAGATTCGATTCATGTGAGCTTTTGATTAAGGTCAGCGATTTTGACTGAAGTATAACTATGAGATGACTAAAACAGGCGAGAGAAAACAGACGGCTGGAGGCTTTCACTGATTCTGAACTTATACGCAGCTATTCAAATAAATTTTTATTCGAGTAGAGTCAAATCCAGCATACTGATCACAGTCCAGATACTGGCTGCACTTCACATTCAATTAAAATAATTAAAACTTGAGATTGATGAGCCCTTTAGTAATTTCGGCTTCGCTCGGCTTGAGTGACCCGAGTGTATAATAAAACTCGCATATATAATCAAATTGAACACCGCCCCATGTTCAGAAATGTTTGCACTCATTATATGCCTGTTCGCATTCCTCTTTCTCTGCGAGTCATTGATTAAAAGGATAAAAGAGATAGGGATAGACAAGGTCAAAGCCTAACTTGAATTCGTGATCTCACAAGGCAGCAGCTAGATGAACGCACGGACGCAACTCCGAGCGAAGCAGAGCTGTGAGCACACGGCGACGCGAGACGCGCTAAACTCTGCTGAGGTGAGCGGTCGATGTTTAAGACATATACGACTGCGCGCGACAGGTAAGCTATTTTTGGAAAACGAACTTGGATAGTCCGGCGGCTGCCTGTTGGTTATCTATATCATGCTGCATTATCCAGCCATTCAACTTTGAAACTCCAGACATTGCGGAAATGTGGACGCGATTGCTCTGCCGCTCGACTAGTGCCGCCAATATATATAGCTTGCTGAGCCTCGAGTGCAACGTTGGACTCTGCAGGGTTCTGCGTCACCAGGCATAACGTACATGCAAGATCGTTGTTGCTATGTTGATGGCATCGAGATTATCGCCAAGAAGCTAAGCGATGGGAACGCTTGGAGGTGAAAGATTAGCTGACTACGCTGTTTGGTAACCCTAGGAGTTTAAGCTTAGCCAAATAGCAAGCCAGCCCACTCATTCCAGCAAGCCAGCCCTCTAGTTCTTATACAAAGCTCTATATATGACCATTCCGAACTCATTCCAGCCTGTTTTGTCTTGCCACAGGTCTGTCCAATAGCGTCATGGACCAAGCCAAACAATGTGAGAGGCGGGTGTGCACAGACTTTCGCTTGCTAAACTATGACCAGATCTAAACTTAGTAGTTATGCGCAGCCTCAGGCAGGGCGAGCCGCAGGAATATCACGAGGCGATCGGCCATCGGTCTCCACAATATGGAAATATATGTTTCTACTAGTACATGCAGGGTTGAACTGGATTCGCTTGCTAGCCACACTAACTCGCACATTTCACTACTTCCCTAACCAATGTTGTGAATCTTCCACATTTCCTCCCGTGTCTCACAGTGACGTCAACTAACATCATTGTATGCTGCTTGGTCAGGCACGTTGCAGAGAAAGCGCGTTTCCTTTCCGCGCGGAATTTGTAGGTTTGACTGAGACTGACAAGGGATGCAGGGTTACATTCTGCACGCGAACCTTTACTACACTGACGGTCATGTGACTCACTAGCTCAATCTAGCCGTCCGCAGCTATAAGCTATCTAAGCGTTATTATTAAACGCAGTAAACAACTTTTCGCTCGGTGGCTTGGTAATGCTTATCTAGCGTCGCATCACGTGATATAAATATAGTCATGAGCTGGTGAAATGTTTGGGACAGACACACGGGCGTCAGAAAAATGCATGTTCAAGACAGCAGGGGTCCGTACTCGGCAGTGAGATATTCCGTGCAGTCAGCCGTTGCACGGTTCTGCACTCGGGACATTCCTGTCTAATAAATTAGCGAGCCGTTCCTATCTCGGCTTGCTGCAGTGTGAGACATGATGAGCCCGATGACCCTAGCATAGCGTTAACTGCCGTGCGCTAAAAATAGATATTTTAGCAGATTATACCGGTGAAATGGTATTGGCGATTCTATCAATGACAGATAGATACAAAGTCAAGCTATAGAGGTATATGTTGACAGGCACAACGTACAAGTAGGACAGCCGCCTTCATATTCCCGGATACGGCAACCGCCCTGCACCAAAATAGCTCGGACCAGAAAGCTAGACTAAGCCACAAAGAGACAAAAAATAAGCCAAAATATGCGCAAAATTCATTTGCGCCAGAACTTGTTTTTTGCGCCTCGCTACTATTTTTATCACGCAAAAGTATATAAACACTGCCCTTGCTCCCGCTACTAATCATTAAGTCGTTCGTTAACCATTAACATGCAGTTCCCAGTTGCTCAGCTCGCTGTTGTCCTCGCTGCCGCCAAGTTGGCCACCGCTGTCACTTCTCCAGTGTCTTTCGCCAACGCTACCACCGTTCAGGACGTCGAGACCATCACCGTCACTGAGCCTTGTTCGACTACCACCACTTCTGGCCCAGGTGGTGTCTCGACTATTACTCAGTACACCACCACCGTCAAGACCATCCCATGCACCAACGGATGCCACCACACCTCTGCTCCAGCCACTGTTGCTCCAGTCTCGTCTGCTGCTCCACCAGCTTCTGTTGCTCCAGCTCCAGTTCCAGGCCACAACACCACCGTTGCTGAGGTTGAGACCGTCACCGTGACTGAGCCATGCGGCACCACTACCACCTCTGGTCCTGGTGGAGTTTCTACTATTACTCAGTACACCACTACTGTCAAGACTATTCCATGCACTGAGTGCCACCACTCTACTGCTGCCCCAGCCTCTTCTGGCTCCCCCAAGTCTGTTGCTCCAGTCGTCACCTCCAAGCCAGCTTCCAACCTCACCACCGCTCTCGTTGAGGAGACTCTGACTGTCACTGAGCCATGCTCTACCATCACCACTTCTGGCCCAGGCGGTGTGTCTACCATCACTCAGTACACCACTTCTGTCAAGACGACTTCTCACCCTGCCACCGTTGCCCCAGCCTCTTCTAACGCTCCAAAGAGCTCTGGAGCCCCACACGCCTCTTCTATTCCACAGACCGGCGCTGGTGCCAAGGCTGGCATCGCTGCTGGCGCTGTCATTGCCGCCGCCGCTCTGCTGCTCTAGGCTGTTCATTAACGTTTGAATTAGGAGGTATAGAATAGAGTATTTAACAATCTTTTGGTCTTAATGGTTCTCGTGGAGGGTGCATTGATAATCAGGACAAGATCTGCTATCCATTTGGAAATACTTCAAATTCTGCATGGGCCGGGTGGCTGGCTGTCACACTCGAGACACCTGAACTCTCCTGCGAATCTTAACTTTAGTAGCATGCTTGATAAGCTTTCCTTGCGCTGTAAAGCATAATTCTATTAATAGAAGGACGTGGTGTAACTGTGCGTCATACTACCGGCTGCGGCGCTGTGACATTCTACCGGCTGCGGCGCTGTGATATAAGACTTCGCGTCGAAAACGATCGAAGCGGTCTCAGTACGCGGATAGTTGCCAGCTAGCTGATAGACTCAAAGGTTGGCGTGGTCTGAGTTTCGAAAGAAACTGGAATTCAATTAGCGTCCAATTAGCGTCTCGTACGTCTAACAAGTGAAAGGCGATATAGAAGAACAACCTGAGACATTCAGTCGATCTCGTCTGCTCAGATCTTACCGGAGGACTTATCCAGATGAGATCTCGAGCATCGAGAGTCCTCCCGCTTTAGAGACACCGTAGTTCTCTGCGGATACGCCTCAAAACTAGTGGGAGCGTGGGGGCTTGGCGAGACGCCGGAGGAAGGGTGCCAGATAGGGATTAGCATGGCTGTCTAAAAATATCGGCGCGGGAAACGATCGATGTAGATCATTTCCGGAAAGAGCAAGACCGTTATGCCAAGCCGCACCGTTACATGTAACCTTGTTAGCTGGCCAAGACCTGCGGGCAGAGGGAAAAGCATCAGCAATGGAGTGATGTTCAGGCTTTTATCTTGGCACCACATCTGTTCACTATCTTGAGGCCTCCCACTGGTGTACATGACCCTTGGCACTACGATTCAGAAATCTCAGCCGGTGTGCGGGATCGACAATTGACTTGGCGGACGAAAGAGAAAGAGCCTTGATGGTCTATATATAAAGCCTAGTGGATTCCTCCAATTCTATCTACAATGCTCGGCAAGTCCGGTGTTATGCTCCCACTGTACTAGGCTCCAGACGCTGAGGGTAACTTTATCGGGCAGACTATAAGAACACCGATGTTGAAGTTATCTACATTGTGATCCCCGCCAATGGCCCAGCTGCTTGCACTTCAAACTACCAGAAGGGTCTGCAGAAGCTCCGACGGTCTCCGAATGCTAAGTTGTTGGCTACGTACGAACTGGTTATACGGTACTCGAGATGCCGAGTTGGTGTTGAACGTCATCCAGACCTACGACGACTGGAAAGACACCATCTGTCAACTCGACGGTGTCTTTGACGAGATTTCCGGTAAGATTGTTGATGAGGCCAGGTACAAATCTTACATGACTAGCGTCCGAAGCTCTTCGGCCAGAACTTTGTCAACATTGGTGTTGTCCCAGAATCAAACGCTTTTATGGCTTCTGCCATCGCTGATGTTGTTCTTGTCGATCTTGGGAGCTAAGGCTCTGCCGTCACGCCAGCAAACATGGCTCGGGTCAAGAACATTCCAACCCAAGGAACCACAGCTAGTGCGCCATGGCTCATACTACTCCTCAGAAAAATAGACTGTGCATTATTAACGAATCTTTCAAAACGGGGGCTCCTTCCTCTTACCTAGAAAAGTGAACTACTGTCGCCCGGCTCTCAAAAATTCAACTTTTCGAGAGTTCAGAATTCTTGAAATTTGAAAAGAAATTTACCCTCGTGCTGCGACAAAACACAGCTGGTTCGATGGTCTAGTTGGTCATGGCATCTGCTTAACACGCAGAACGTCCCCAGTTCGATCCTGGGTCGAATCACGCTTCTTTTTGCCGATTTAGTCAAATTCGTCGTGACCGACGCTATCAAAGATACGATCGTGATGTGCGCGTTTCAAAATTAGCGAGATGCAGCGAACGCGGCTCGACGTGGTTACCCACTTTCTCAGTCTCACCATCAATTGTGTCCTATTTCTTATTCAATCCAGCCTTTTTCCGGCGTCGAGGGTTCATCACAGCGAATTCCAGCTGTACAAGTGCTAATAACAGGGAGTTTTAATATATACGGCGCACAAAGACTGCGCATTTTAGGTTATAGACGAAGCTGAAGCGTCCGCAAGCGAGGTTTTTCATGAGGATCAAAGAAAACCCCAGGCCATCAGATCGCATCAGTCACGGGCGAGCAGCTATTCGTAGGCCAGTGATTCAGCTATACTGGTCGTTTAGGTCGTATCGGCTGAACCTGGGAAACAAGCTGTTACACCAGACCTTGTTGTCCTGCAAACCTGTTGCTCGCTTACAGGTACTTCTCAGCTCGCTTTCTATAAGTCCTTCCGTCCCGCAGCCACCTTCGGTAGTCCTTGAGAGAGCCAATCTTCTCACCGTAGTAGTCCGTAACTGGGTTGGCGTAACTCTGCCGTCGTGGATCTGGTCTGTTCTTCATAATGTGCTTGAGAAACTCTGCGTTCTTGTTGGCAAAGGCCTTGGCCTGAGATCTAATGAGGAATCGCTTGAAGATGATGTCACCAACGGATGGGCCAGCCAGCGAGCCCAGGACACCGCAACCAATCAGGGCAGCTCCGTAGATGGCGAAGGGGTCGAATCCGAAAATCATCTGAGTTGGGTCAATCTCAACATTAGAGATGGAGGCCCAGCCGGCCGCGACACCGACCAGCGCAGTCACACCGCTGGCAGCAACATTGACCTTTCGTCGCTTCAATCGCAAAGCCAGAAAGTCGTTCCAGGACAAAGCTGAAATGTCGCCCACCGATTTGAGCTGTCGGCCAGACGTGTGAAACGATCTTCTCAACGCGAGTCCTAGCATGATGTGTGAGTGATGAAGAGCGCGCGAAATTTTCAAGTCCCAGCATCACGATAAACATGGTGAGTGATAAGAATTTGCTGGATACATCAGTTGACTACTGATCTGATTTGCAGGCGTAGAAGATAAACTAACCAGGCCCCGATCAAACCTAAAGCCAAAGCTGCGGCTGAGTCCGAGATTCCTTTCCTGAAGAGAGCCCGAGAGACGAAAAAAGAGAAACGAGATGTCAAAAAGTCTTCATTCGCCACACATCTTACTCTCACAGCCAAGCCAAATGCCAACGGAAGGATATCAAAGTCCTCGGCCAAGCGTCAGAAGCGGAAAGAGAAAAACTCGCTTGCAGGTGGATCCATGAACAATTTGCTTGATTCTTTGGACATTGGCGAGATTCAGAAGGGCTTTGTTGCGCCCAAGATAAAACCCGTCGACCCAAAGGCCTCAGCAAAAAAGAATCAGAAGGTTGCTAATGTGGAAATTGCGAGGACGAACGCCGTCAGAGCGCAGAAGGAGTTCCGAGAGAGTCCCTTTGCGGCTTTAAGAAAGCATATTTCGGGGTCCATTGAAAAGAAGCAGGAATTTGTCAAGATGGAACAAAAGAGCAGAGAGACCGACGTGCGAATGGATGTCAGTTAGAGCAACCCACTGATGTCGCACGCTAACCTCGTTTCTCTAATTTAAAGTGTAAATAGCATATGAGCATAGAGTTTGCATCTGAACTGGTTGTTCTGGGCGCCGTACGTGATCTGGCAAGTACGATCATCTATTATGGAGATCAATGAGAAACGTCAAAGCCTTCAGCACTCAGTGGCCAGTCCTTGTAAAACACCCCGGAAATCAAGCCTGTATCCAATACACTGTCATTCAACACGGGCGGGGAAAAGGCCCACAATTCCTGCCGGGAGTGATCCGAGGAAACTTGATATTTCACTGGGAGCCCTGAAGCCACTCGGATCCGTCCCCGGATGACGTGATTTGTAACTGTGCTAGCACTGAAATTAGAGTTCTGGAGCCGTGCGCTATGCCCCACACGGGTTTGTTGTGGGTCATCTGAGCTGCCCGCTAGAGTGCCAACTTCAAAATAGAACCCATTAGACTTGCTATTCAGAAGAACTCACTAGAAGTTTGACATAATGTATGCATTTTAGCTGTGTTCTATCAACTCGATCCATTACGACGTAGCTTACTCCAGAAGATTCTAATATCATGATCTAGTTGACACGAATCCGGTAGACCGGCTAGCCAGACAAATGCCAAGACTTTCCCCGGCAAGCCCTCCCGGCTGCCTTTAACATGTTAGTCGTGCAGAGAAAATAGTCATCTTCGCCGCGCATAGATTGGAGCCGTTTGAGTCGAGCCGGCTCAACATCACAGTACGTTCGAAGTTGGCAAGGCCGCATTGATTTTCGATGGGATCTACCTCTAGATGCGCAGTGAGGCAGTAAATACTAAGCTATGTTGCAATCGCGGAATGATTCCAGGCATGCACTAGCCATGGCATTCGGGGTTCACGGGAAACCTGCATATAACGTTCACGCCGTGTGCCTTACCTTCTTCCATTGACATCCCGTCATTTGGGCACCTTATCACACCAACGGCGCTGCGCATGCATGGCACGGCCAATCACATATGCCACAGTTAGGTACACAGCTGTCAAAGCTTACTAACCGTTAAGTGGAGACAGTCACAACTGTGAGCCGCAGGACCTGCATACTGGGCCTAACTTGGCTTCACTTGGCTTCATCGAGATTGACTTCAAGGTCCACCATAGACGGTTATGTTGACTTCAATTGATAGATTGCAATCTGATAGAGAGATGCAAACCGAGGAACACCGCCCTGATCAATATCGGTATTCTCAACGGTCCAGATTTCGCCGTGAACGGCACTGCTGCATTATCAATCAACACCAGGAAACAATCGGTATGGTGACCGGATAACACCCTACAGATAGAATATAAAAGAAGACCAATCCCTCGTTTTACTTCACAATCCACAATGCACTACACACTCCTTCTTGCGATTGCTTCTCTGGTGGCCGCTGCCCCCACTCCAACTTCAGTTGACGGCGTCCTGGCCCTGCCAATCCGACGTCAGAAACTGACCGCCGAGCAGTCGCTGGCTAAGCGAGATGCTGGCTACGTCACCGAGCCCCTCGGCAACCAGGTTTTCGCTTACCTTTCTGAGCTGCAGATTGGAACCCCAGCCCAGACCGTTGACTCCATGGTTGACACTGGATCTTCGGACCTCTGGGTTTACGCATCCAGCACTAACGAGAAAAACTCCTACAACTCAAAGAAATCTTCCTCATACAAATACCTCAACTCGGACTTCTCCATCAAGTACGTTTCCGGTGAAGCTCAGGGCGACTTCGTCACGGACGTCGTCTCCTTTGGATCTCAGAAAATCTCCAACCAGCAGTTCGCCACTGTTTCTAAAGTTCAGAAGAACATGGATTTTGGCATTATGGGTGTTGGCTACGCCCGGGGCGAGGCCGGCGCCTTCCATGGTCAGGCTGTCTATGACAACATCCCTCAGTCCTTCAAGACCCAGGGATTGACCAACAGGAACGCTTACTCTCTTTATCTGGACTCTGTCGATGCTCAGACTGGTAACATTTTGTTTGGAGGTGTTGACACTGCCAAGTACACCGGTCCTCTCTACACTATTCCAGTCACTGATACCAACCACACTGCCTTGCAGGTCGATGTTAGGTTTGGAAACACTGATTTCCAGGCCGTTCTGGATTCTGGAACTTCTCTGGTCTACGTCCCCAAGGAGGTTGCCGACGCTGTTGGACAGCAGCTTGGTGGTACTTACGACTCTTCTTCCCAGATGTACTGGCTCGACTCGGTCCCAACTGGCTCTGTCACCTTTGACTTTTCCGGCGCCACCATTACTGTCCCAGGTAGCGAGATTGTTCTGCCAGCTGAGGACCTGGTGAATGGACAGGCCCCAGCCGCTTACGGTATCCCGGTCCTGCCAAACACCCAGACTCTTAACTACAACCTGCTGGGAGACGTCTTCCTCCGATCAGCCTATGTCATTTACGACCTGGAGAATAACGAGATTTCAATCGCCCAGGCCTCTTACAACGACCAGGAATCAAACATCGTCGCCATCCCCGCTACTGGACCAATCCCAGGCGCCAAGCCAGCTCCAGGCAAGGCTGCCCCAGCTGAGACTTCTACTCCAGCTACTCCAACTGCCACCCCAGTCCCAACTCCAACTCCAACTGACGACGGCGACGATGACTGGTGGAACGATTTTTAATTGCATAGCATAGTGATGATTCTAACTAATGAATGATTTTTTGAAGTCAGTAACTTTAGGTAGTCCGAAGAGCTTTCGAGTTTCTTAACCGCTCTCGCCTCGTCCTTTCCATGCAAAGGCCAGTGATAATACAGATCTTTGTTCATGTCTGTGTGCTCAGTCTCCAGCTTCGTGGGTATGCTGTCTCACACATGGTTCACCTTGTTGATTGAAACGTTGCAGCCTCGCGATGTGCGGCTGTCAATATCTCTTGTGATTTTCCGACCTCATCTGCCTCTTGGTGTAAATGAGTTCATGGAGAAAGCAATTACAGTATATTAAAACATGATGACGTATATAGCCTTGCACGGTCAGGTGCAGATGGTATTGTTGGGAGTGTTGGGGCAGGTCTTGTGATGAGTACTCTCTTGGTTTGCTGATTCAGGTTGATGTGATGTGCGTGGTATGATTTGAGCTGAGCCAGATTGTTTCGCGATTGACACGTTGTCGCTAGACATTGAATGAAGTACCCTCTGTTCTGTCATGATTGGTTGTATAATGGGTCGAGTTACTCCTTGATAAACTCTGGTAAATCGTCAATCTTCATGCCCTCAAATGCAATCAGGTAGGTGGCAGTCAGCAGAGGAAACTCCTTTGTCAGATTCTTGGCAGTCAGCAGTTCGTGAACCTCTCGACATGTAATGATACCTTGAGCGCTCTGTCCGTTTAGCAGCTCTTTCTCGAGCTCCTGGACGCTCTTTCCAGTCTTTGCCATGGCAACGCCGACCTTGTGGTTTCGTCCGCCCGCACAAGACGTAATCAGATCCGCAACTCCGGCACTCTCATCCGTAAAAGTTTCGGATCGGGTGTCCGGAAAGAATGTTTTTCCGAACTTGATCATCTCGACGAGCCCTCTTCGCATGATGGCGGCCTTGGCATTGTCGCCCCAGCCCTGGCCTTCCACAAAGCCGGCACTGAGTGCCACCACGTTCTTCAGGGCACCGCCCAGCGACACACCGGCTGTATCGGGGCACACCCGCACGTGGAAGTACTTTCGCTGGAACAACTTTTTGAGAATCTCAGCGTCAATATCGCCTGGGTAGTAGTCGTCCGGTTTGGGGTAGGCAATCGTAGTTTCTGAAAACTTTTCCAGCGCAACCTCAGGAGCAAGGTTGGCGCCGGACAAAACACCGCAATGCAGACCCAATTGGTTCTTAATGTAATCTGACAGCAGCATAACACCGTCCTTAGACACCTCCAGACCCTTCAGACAGGAAATGGCCCTGACTTTCGTGGATGTGAAGTCAACACCTTCCAGCTGCCTACACACGTTTCGCAAAAACTGATGGGGGATGTTGAACACTACCAAGTTGGCACCTTCCACAGTCTTTTTAATGTCTGGAACAGCCACAAGGTTCTCGGGAAGCTTGATTCCAGGCAGATACCGCACATTCTCGTGCTCAGTGTTGATAATTTCAGTCAAATTTCGTCCCTCAACCTTCTCTTCGTAAACCCACATCCTCACTTCCTTCTCAAACAAATTGCCATTCTCAGCGCAGTTCTCGCCAACAATCTTGGCAATGGTGGTGCCCCAGTTGCCGGATCCAATAATGCTAACCTTGATCTTCTTGTTCATGGTGTTGTGGACAGAGTTGAGTCCCAAGTTGTTGATCCGCTGAATCACTTGAGCTGCTAATGATGCGCGCATCACGTGATATCTGGTTATTACTGTATCAAGCAAGATGCGTAGTTGGGCACCTGATTTCAATGTCGCAGGCAATGTAGGAAAGTCTGTGATTAAATACATTTTTGTTGGGGCTTCGGCTCAGTGGGCCCTGCGCCGCACATGAGCCGCACGAGTATTTCCGAGTGCCGTATTCACTGGTTGGATGTTTTTCAATACGGCGTCACGTGTTTGCCGTATTTTAGTTTATCCAGGGTTCGATTGAGTTTTATGATAGTGTGGCTCACTGGTGCTCAGTTCCGACTGCCTCACTGCACATTTGCCATGTAGATGGCACGTCCGGAGTCGGCGCTCGGCACCTCGGCTACGCCCGGAAAAACCTCGGGCTATGCATAAACGTCAATCGATCTATTAAGGGACCGATGAGCCGAACAAAGGCCGAGCCGCGAGTAATAAACGACATAAATCAATAACGACTGGAATAAATTATATACCTCAACACTGCAACACCCGGCCCAGCTCTTTGTGAAACAGTGGTAACAACTTCTTGGTCTCAGCGCACTCTGGCCTACTGGGGCTAGCAGTTCCTTTCGCCAGCTTGGCAGCCAAAGCTTTCCTCCTTCGTCTCTCTCTTTCCACAGAGCTCAAGTTTGTCTCCGTTTGTTCATCCTCCTCCTCTTCTTCATCATCGTCCTCTGCGAAATCAGTCAGATCAGAACTTCTGATACCAAAATCTGTCCCTCCTAGATCACCACTTAGGATTCTAGCGTCCCAGTCTAGGGCGTCGGCTTCTTTCTCCTTGAGCTTCTCGTCTCGCCACTTTCTCCTCTCCAGGATCCACTTGACAATGGCGTCCATTTCCTCAGCAATCTTGTTCGTATCAATACCAAGTTCAGGTTCGGTCTTGGCTACGAGGAAGACATTCTCGTACAGCGCCAGTTCCTGATCGGTTCCCTCGCGTAGAAACTCAATCATGCTCGAGATCCATGCGATGAGGTCGTTGAACAAGCCGTCGTCCTTAACATAGATTTGGTGAATGAACCTGAAGAGACTCTCCTGATGAGCATGGCATAGATCGATGAATGAGTCCACCAGCTCATTAGGGTCGGAACTGGCGGCAGTCATCTCAGCTTTGTCAATGACCTTGATGGCGTCTGACATGAACTTTTCAAAATCACCTACTGCCTCGTGCATGTTTGCAGCTTTGAAAACCTTGATGAGGGGACCGTAGAACACTGTCACAACTTCGCGAATCAGCTGAAGCGTCGAAGTATCGCCAATGAACTCCTGGATCTTGTTCTTGTCCCGTTTCCTGATTGTCAGCTTGAGGTAGTCTTGCAGCTGAGAGTAAGAGTCAACGGACAAAATGTCCTTATTATCACCCTCCACAGCCTCGTTCCATGCCTTGTACCACTTATTGACCTTTTCCACGACAGACTTGACATCTCCGTCCATGAAAAGATAAGCATAGTTGAACACTGCAGCCACCAAATCCATGTCCTCGTCCATAGCCTTCTTCCTAACCGCTTCCTTGACATCGTACGGAGCTTCATCCACATAAGTGGCAATAACTTCTAGACATCGCTTATCGCTGATCTTCTCCTTCAACTGCTTGAGCGTGGTCTCTTGAGATTTCACGTCTTCGGAGAGAGTGATACAGATCATGCTCTGCAGGAGCGATTGCCGTCCGAACGGCTGCGCCAAAAAGATGTCCATCATGCCTTTTATCATAGCCATTGGGTTTGCCAGCCGCATAACACCCTTGATGGCCATATATGGCACAAAGCTGTGTAGTCGGCGAATCTGAGAGTACAGTTCAGGAGCATTGTCTCCAGCAACAAACATCGAATAGAGAGTGGACGAGAACTCAATCACGATCCACTCGACAAACTTCTGGAACTTTGGCGATAGCTCCTTGATCGACTCTTTCTCCCGTACCTCATTCAGCAAGGAGGCAAATCCATTCTTCCTCGTCAACTCGTGCTTAATCTCGTCAATGTAGCCTTCCAAGTCCTTAGCTCGTTCCGTAGCGATCTGCATAAAACGAACCTGATGCTCCATTCTTAGCACATCCATCTTTCGTCTCAATTCAACGTCTCGCAGCTCTTCTACCGTCAAACCCGACAGCTTTCCTTTACACAAAAACTCCAAAAAAGTCTGACATCTTGCAATCTGAGAAATCTGGAGCAAAGATTTGAGATAACCTCTCAGGGTTGTCCGCTGCTTCTCTCGGAAGAGCTTGACCTTCTTCTCTTTCGATCTACCGCTGCTCACGCTGGAATCGTCTTCGTCATCCTCCAAAACTCCAGTCGTGGTGCTCTTGTGCCTTCCTGGCAAAGTGGGCAGCTCCTTTCCTGGAAACTCTTTCTGTAACTTCCTGTACAACACCTTGAAATCGTCATATGTCCTTGCAGTCAAAGTTTTCTGGCCGTTCTTCATCTTGCTCTGGATGATGTATTCTATCTGCACGTCGCTCATCAACAGCCTTCTGACGTGTATCTTCCTGACAGCGATGATGTTGACATCGATACCATTGATCATATCCTTCTTGTCAAGGTTCTTCGACGGCTGGACGCCACGCTCTGAAATATTCTCGACTTTTGCGTCCTTCTCATTTCGCGTGGTCTGAATGCCAGAGGCCGTGTAGAGCAATATGAGATTCTTGAACTTTTGACCAATTTTCTTTCGTTTTGTCTCTTCCGTACGATCAACAGACGTTGAAAGTTCCTTCTCACTAAACTTCTCCAGAAACAGCTGCACCTTATCCTGCCAGAATGCTTTTTCGTCAGCCTTAGCAATGAAAGGGAACGTTCGGATGCAGTGCTCAAACATGTACCTCAAAACGGGGAACTCATTGTTTTTGTTGACCTTTCCGTCCACGTCCACAAAAGGCGCACCAAAGATGCTGATCCGCCGGAAGTCGTTGAGCTTGTTCACCTCGTGGTCAATTTCGAACCGTAGAAGCTCTCGCTTGAGATAGTGCTCTTGAATGAGAGTCAAATCAGAGTCCTTTGTCTCCTCAGTCTTTTCACTCAATGAGAGGTCGTCAATGGCGGGAAGGACTCTATTCTCAGCAAGTGTGTCGGTCTGGGCCATATTGATTCCACTCAGTTGTCTCAATGAGGGTAAACTCTAGCTGGCGATGCTCCAGATCGGCGGCAAATCCACGCCAAGTTGTCGAAACGGTTGCAAAGATAAACTCAAGACTTAATCACGTGGCCAAAAGAACGAATATGAAGGACTGAATTCGTTGATTTGTTCTGTCTCCGGTCAATTAAAGTGAATAGTTGCTTGTGATAAGCGTAGTGGGCATTGGTTATCGCAGAAGATGGGAAGTTGCGCGCTCAGCCTCGCAGCAACCACTGCGCCGCCGTGCGTCATTGTGCGTGGGAGTTACAACTATAACTCTTGGTGTTAGAGTGAAGGAACCCTTAGTGAGTAAGACTGCGATGGTGGTTATTATAGGCCAGAGTACTGGGAGGAGGCCGTCGCGTGAGTACAAATCAGAAACAGCGTGCCCAAAAAGGAGCATATATTGAAGATCTTTGAGGGCTGCAGGGGACATTAGAGTTGCTGATTGCTTGGTATGCAACAACATAATACAAGGTGTTTGAGATTTATGAAGAAGGGCAACAAGTGTTGCGATTGTGGGTGACCATTCTATCATGCCCACGGTCCACCGCGAATTAGCTTGTGCATCAGCTGTTTGGCCAATGTTCCTTCTAGTAGTTCCCATTTTACATACCGTGGTGACAGCCTTACGTCTGCTCGTACAGAGCCTTTCCCTTTGAATCCACCACTTTCTTGAACAGGCGCATTGGCACCAGGCCCTCTGCGTTACCTGGCGACAGAATAACGTTGTTATCTGACCTGAAAAATGGTATCCCCTCTTCCAGCGCCTTGGCCAAATCAATGTAAATAAACACTGAAGCAGACTTTCGCATGCCGCTGATAACACCCTCCTCGCCAAACAAACCAGGAGCAAAATGAATGTGGTTTCGTTTCATCTTGTTTAAACACCGTGACTCTTGAATGGCCTTCCACGCTGTATTATTCGTGCCATGAACGACAACATCATTTTCTGTCGCTGAAGTGATTGGATCCATCGTTAGTTCAACCTGTATTGAATGGCCCTGGTTGGCTCTAATGTACCAAACACCATCCTTATCCAGTAATGCGAATCTTGTCAGCAACACGCTCAATTGAGCCTGAACTCACCTTTTCTTCTCATTGCTATCCACCACTCTCTGTATATCCTCAAACGTCGTCTTTGTACTCTTGAATCTATTGTGTTTCAACAGATCACTAACCAGAACGTATCCCTCTGAATCAATGGTAATCTTCTCTTTCTCAGCGCCATGTCGAAGAATATAACTCAGCGCCTTTGATAGTCGGATGTCTTCTTTGCTCATCGTGTTTGTTAGGTGTCGCCGTTGACAGTTTTATGCTTCAAACTGGTCATGTTGATTCACCAGTACGTTTTCATAACCTAACCCTTGTCAAAAGCCAGAACACGTGACTCAGGGATCGCGGGTAGCGCGCTCAAGCGCGGCGCAGCGCGCTTGGGACAACACAAATTTTCTAATCTCCCAAGAGCCTCTACACATCACAAAACAACGCGTCCGATATGAGCGTCGTCGATGTGGCCTCGGCCAACGAGAACGGTGAGACCAAAAAGGACGACAAGATTGCGATCCCGGTTCCGCTGGACAGAGCTCAGGTGAAGCTGCTGTTGTTTGTGAGTATAAAATGAAGCGAAGGCGGCTAGACAATGGCGGGAAAGGCGTGGCTTTTGGCATGGGGTGAAAAACGAGCAAATCTTCGCGACAATGTGTTGAAACAAATGGATAACTGAAATCTGGGTGGTGGATTACGCGGGGAAAGTATTTTGGAGCAGCAGAATCGCGTCGGAGGTGCTGGAGTTGAGGCTGAACTGATGCAACGGGTCGTATTCCTAGAACGGGAGTACAGACGAATGTCATGGACGTGATCCGTAATAGTTCATCCTCAGCTTATTCAGGTCAAATCCACCCCGAACTTGACGTTTATCTCGAGAATTAGGATCTGGCACTGAAGCCGGGTGAGGGTGATCCAGCAGATCAAGTTGGGTAGCTGGTAGAAAGACAGAGCGAGACGCGACGTTCATTGAAGTTAAATGAACGCACAGCGCTTTATCATCAGTGCCTATTCTGGGGATCGAACGAGCGGTGAGTCCTGCTCCAGTAAACTGCCGCGTCATACCCTCATTAACCATAAACGTCGCCTCTTGCTGCTATTCCCGTTGGAGAATAACGTTTATCGCACAATACTTCGTGTGCTTAAGCCAGAAAACCTCCGAAAATGGCCACCCGCCGCAGATCACGTGCTCCGTGACTAACATAGCGATGGAATGCTTTGAAAAATCAAGGAGTGAAGGAATCCGAGCATGAGGAGCTTCGAGAAATCAGTCGTATGCTCAGGTACCTTGCAAAGTCCCAGCGAGAGTATAGAGAAAAGCGAGAGAGATTAGAGGCCCTGCGCGCTGCACACGTGACCCCAGTTGATTCTGAGCTTCTAGGCAACCAAATCCGGGCTTTTCAGCTTTTGTCACGAAACCTCGACATACCGGCGAATCTACAAAATGAGCTGATCGATTCACTGCACGAGGACAAATTGGCCGACGAGTTTTTGACGCAAGAGAAAAAATCAGATATTGCCCGTGTGGCCAAAAATGGCAAGGTTGTCAAAAACAAGAGTGTCGGCGGTGTCGCTGAGCAGATTATCAGCAGTCGAATCAGCCACCGAATCCACGAGCTCGAGAGTCTACCGAGTGCCATTGGTACCTTTAATCTCCACGCTGTTGAGTTCCAGGGCGCAGACCAAATCAAGAAGGATGATGACTACCTGAAACTCAAGGGTGTATTGGAGCTCAAATCCTTGAGATTGCTTACCAAACAGAAGAGCCTAAGGCAACATATTATCTATTCAGTGGCCGCCAAGTCTGAATACGCCCAGAGTACTGCCAACCGAGTGTCGTTCAGAAGAATCAAGCTGCAGACTGCCAAGGAGCTTCGACTGACTGAGCAACTGGAGTACAACCAGCGAATGGAGCGCGAAAAGAAGGAGCGGGAGAAGCGAATGGTCCGTGTACGCGGTATCGTCACGCATGCTGACCAGTTCTACCGGAACATGCTGGCTAAGAGCAATAAGAGGGCTGCTTTTGCAAAAAGCATCATGACTGCTCATGCACACATTGAGAAGGAAGAGAGCAAGAGAGCTGAACGAACCGCGAAGCAACGTCTGCAGGCTTTGAAGAGCAACGATGAAGAGGCATATCTCAAGCTGCTCGACCAGACCAAAGACACTCGAATCACACACTTGCTCAAGCAGACCAACAGTTTCTTGGACACTTTAGCTGCGAAGGTCAAAGTTCAGCAGCAAGACAGCGGCGACTACGTTCCAGAGGAGGAAGGCGAGAAGGTTGATTACTACAAGCAGGCCCACCGGATCTCAGAAACTGTCGAGAAGCAGCCAAGTATTCTGGTTGGTGGTACCTTGAAGGAGTACCAGATCAAGGGTCTTCAGTGGATGGTTTCTTTGTACAACAACAATCTGAATGGTATTCTAGCAGACGAAATGGGTCTAGGTAAGACTATCCAGTCTATTTCTCTGATCACCTATCTGATCGAGGTCAAGAGGCAGCCGGGACCGTATCTCGTTATCGTTCCCCTGTCTACGCTTACTAACTGGTGTAACGAGTTTGAGCGATGGGCTCCTAGCGTCACCACCATTATTTATAAGGGCAACCCCAACCAGCGAAAGACTAAGCAGGCAGCGGTCAGATCTGGAGATTTCCAGGTTCTGTTGACTACCTACGAGTTCATCATCAAGGACCGACCAGTCCTGAGCAAGGTCCGATGGGTCCACATGATTATTGATGAAGGTCACCGAATGAAGAATACTAACTCCAAACTGAGTCACACTCTGACGCAGTACTACCACTCGCGACACCGACTGATTCTGACCGGTACGCCACTTCAGAACAACTTGCCAGAACTGTGGGCGTTGCTGAATTTCGTGCTGCCGAAGATTTTCAACTCCGTCAAGACCTTTGACGAGTGGTTTAATACGCCTTTCGCCAACACTGGTGGCCAGGATAAGATGGAGTTGACAGAAGAGGAGACGCTGCTGATTATTCGACGTCTGCACAAGGTCCTGCGACCGTTCCTGCTGCGACGACTGAAGAAGGATGTCGAAAAGGATCTGCCTGACAAGGTTGAGAAGGTCATCAAATGCAAGATGAGTGCCCTGCAGTCGAAGCTGTACGACCAGATGCTGAAGCACAACGTGCTGTTTGTTGGTGAGAGTGCAACGTCCAAGGGTATCAAGGGTCTCAACAACAAAATCATGCAACTGCGAAAGATCTGCAACCATCCGTTCGTGTTTGAGGAAGTTGAGGATCTGGTCAACCCCACGAGAGAGACTAACGTTGATCTGTGGCGAGTGTCTGGTAAATTCGAGCTGCTGGATCGTGTTTTGACCAAGCTCAAGGCTACTGGCCACCGAGTCCTGATTTTCTTCCAGATGACTCAGGTAATTGACATTATGGAAGACTTCATGAGGTTCAAGGGTCTTCAGTATCTGCGACTGGACGGTAGCACTAAAGCTGATGACCGTTCTGAGCTCCTTAAGCTGTTCAATGCTCCCGACTCACCTTATTTTGCCTTCCTGCTGTCTACCCGAGCTGGTGGTCTGGGTCTCAACTTGCAGACCGCTGATACTGTCATTATCTACGACACTGACTGGAATCCTCACCAGGATCTCCAGGCCCAGGATCGAGCCCATCGTATCGGACAGACCAAGGAAGTCAAGATTCTTCGTCTAATCACACAGGACTCTGTCGAAGAAGTCATTCTGTCTCGAGCGCAAGGCAAACTTGAAATTGACGGCAAGGTTATCCAGGCCGGTAAATTCGACAACAAGTCTACTGCCGAGGAACAAGAGGCCTTCCTGCGATCCCTTCTTGAGGCTGAAGAGCGAAAACGAGGCCAGAATGATCAAGACGAAGATATGGACGACGAAGAGATCAATGACATCTTGGCCCGGTCAGAGGAGGACATGGAAATTTTCAGGCAGCTGGACGAGGAAAGGAACGCCCAATGGGATCGAGAACAGCGACTGTTTGGTGTTGATGAGCTGCCAGAGGAGTACCAGCGAGACATCAGAGAGGTGCTGGAGCCAGAAAACAATGAAATCCTGGGCAGGGGTGCCAGAGATCGAAAACAAGTCGTCTACGATGATGGTCTCACAGAACAGCAGTGGCTCGAGGCTGTCGACAATGACGACGATACCATTGAGAACGCTATCGAAAGGAAAAGAGTCAGACAGGAAAGGCGCAAGACGAAGGATCATGAGGCTGATATCAATGGTGCAGAGGTCAACGGCAATGGTGTTAATGGTGACCACGTGACCGCGCACGTGACTGAAGATAACAAGCGATTAAGAGAGGCTGAAGAGGAGAAGCCCAAAAAGAAGAAAAAGTCATCAAACAAGGATAAGCTCACAGTGGAAGCGCGCGCCTTGCTTACCTCCCAAGGTCAGGCGCTGTATGACGTTGTGGTTGCAGCACAGGATGAGGACGGAAGAAATCGGGCCGACCTGTTTCTGGAACTTCCCGATAAGAAGATGTACCCAGACTATTACATTTTCATTTCGCGGCCTATCGCGCTGGATATGATATTGAAGAAGTTGAACTCCACGCAGTATTCAACGATTGAGGAGGTTAAAGCAGATTTCGACAGAATGCTGGAGAATGCCAGGACATATAATGAGCCCGAGTCGTTCGTGTACCAGGACGCTGATGCCATTGGAGTCTTGTTGGAGGAGAAATATGCCGAGTTTGCCGAAAAGAAGCCACTTGCCATTAAGCTGAAGCTAAGTTCATAGTCTTAGATGAGCACATTATTTAATAATTGATTTGTATCCGTTTTGTTTCTTCAGAATTGGTCTAGCCAATCGGGTGTTTGTACAGCCACAATATGTGCATCCATGCCAAGCAGTGCCTCATCTAAAAATACACTCACCGGACAGACACCCAACTTTGAGCGTTAGTTCTGTTACTGTCAAACTGTTATGAAGAGGGATGAAGGACGTTTCATGCCTGCAAGCGCCTTAATATAGCCTCTTGGCTACGTAAATTGCTGTGTGCTGTCACCCATGTCCATGTAGTACACTATACGTACTGCTTGTAAGCGTGAGCAGGTTGATGTGGAGGAAGAAAGTTGGAGTAGCTGGGTGATATTCCAGTTGCTGGTATTTCACCCTCTTGACGAGGCCGGAGCGCTATAAATATCAGACCCACAGCGCGTCGGCGTAGACCACATCACGCCTATCCTGAGGCCAACTGGGAGGTAGGGCACCCCGTGGGGGGACTAACACGACACACGCGCTTGAATTACTGGTCTTGGTGTAGTAGGGCCATTGTCATTCTTTTCACACAGGACGGGCTTATCAGAGCGTGTAGGACTACTCGAGCTTACGGCGTGGTTGCGGTTCGGTGACTACGGAACGGAACGGCTGCACGGAACGCGGTACGGTGGTACGGAAGCATTCATTCATTAGCGCTACTTACGCAAGCGATACAGCTACGAGACGGTGTTAGGGTGGAACCTAGGTCGGTTTTGTACGGGTTTGTCTGATACGTCTGGCTCGATAAGGTCTCGTCTGCTCAGAGCTTTTGTCCATATACTGATATCAATACTGATACCGGCTAGACTGAGATCTGGACCTGCTGATATTTCTGCGGGACTTTGACAGGAAGCTCGTGAAGTTCTTACACTGGACAAGGCGCCTCGCGAGTCGGGATTTGTTATTGTTAGGATTGCATTCATAGGCATGTGAGTATTACTGCAAGCGACGGAAGGCAGAGGGGACCGGAAAGTCAAGGGGGGCTCAGGATAACTTCAGCCTTATTCGCCTGAGTATATTGAGTGCGCCCAAGTTTAGGTCTCGAGACGTCGAGTCTTCATGGTGATGCATTACCCCTGAGGGGCGGGCGGGTCCACTTCAGAGCTAACATAGACAGACACAAAAGCTTTCATAACAACCTTTTCGCTTCGCTCAAAGGTTTGCTCAAAGGTATGAAATGCCATTAAGTCTCAAACGCAAAAAACACCAGGCTTCTAGCTCGATTTCAGACCGAGGGCCAGCCTCTGCGCCTGCGATTATAGTTGGCACTCATGATCTGAGCACAGAAGAGCCCGAGGAAGATAAGGAGGAGAAAGCTGTTTCTCGAATTCACTCCGCCAACAAGCTGGTCTCGCTCTTTCGCCGCGACACAAACGTCAGAAGAGTCAACTCATCATACCTTACACCATACAAAAGTGGCGACAAATCTGGATCAGTTGTTTCTCTGCTCAATAGGCTACGACAGTCGTTTGAGGAGCCTAGAGAGAACGAAAGCAATAGGTCTTCTTCGCTGTCACTACGGTCTTCTGGCGAACAGCAGAAAGAAGCGGATAGCCCGGTAAAGGTTACGTTTCAGGATGAGAAAGACACAAAACTAGACTTTGCATCTTTACTATCAAAAGCATCATCAACATTCCCACCAAGGCACAGGCACAGCGCGTCAGTTGCCTCAGTCTCCTCAAGTCACGACAGGCTTACACTGGCATCGAGGCTAAAGCAAAAGACGGTGTCCCTTCTATTTTCCAACAATGAGGAAGAACCAAAGTCACTCAGCCGCGAAGTCAAGGCTGAGTCTCAGGTTACGTCGCTCAAAGAGGTGCCGAAATTGAGCTCGCCACCAGTCATACCGTTCACGGAAGACACGCCAAACTCTAGTGACTCGAACTTGTCTGAGCGGCCACCGCTGATGCGCTCTCTCTCGAGTTCAAGTATACCGAAAGAAGAGATCAAGAAAGAGGAAATCGTGACTCGACCGCGGTCTCGAACGCTGAATTCACTTCATGAGGACAAGCAAAGCATTGGCAGTGGCTCGAAACTGGGCAAGAGTCCGCGACCGTCTAGCACACTCGATGAGAACTCGCTTCCCGAAAGAGACGGCGATGAGGACGTGGACACGTATCTCGCTCGAGTGAAAGCCTCTGGAATGGCTAGTCTCACCGCTGCTGCGCTCTCCTGCCGATACGAGACTGGGTTCTACAAGGAAGCTCTTCAGAAGTACGTCAAAACTTTTGACTTTGCCGAGGATCCAATCGACATGGCTCTCAGAAAGTTTTTGATGTACGCCCGTCTGCCCAAGGAGACACAGCAGATTGATAGGGTCCTGGAGTGCTTCGCAAGCACATATCACGCAACGAACCCTAACATCTTTCAGACCTATGAAAATGCATATATTGTGGTGTTCTCTTTGATGATTCTGCATACGGACTGTTTCAACAGAAACAACAGGCATAAGATGCAGAAAGCGGACTATCTGAAGAACACAGACGTCAAGGGCGTTCCGAAGGAGGTGCTTGAATGCTTTTACGATAACATCACATACACACAATTTATCCACACGGACGAGGACTATGTTCCACCCAGCCGTCCATCTTGGGCCCGCAAGAATTCCTCTTTTGGACGAAATTCCAAGGATTTGCTTGACCCATACACGTTGCTGCTCGATGGAAGGCTGGACGACATTCGGCCCTCTCTAGGCGCCGTCCTCAGTTTTGACGACCCATACAACTATTACTCGGTGGCAAACAAAGAGGCATTTAGGAACCTGCGGCACGAATTCATCAACGGGTCATATCTCCAGCTGGTCTCACAAAGGTCGCGGCCCGAAGCCTTCATGTCGCCAGACATGGACATGAATGGCGACCCCGGAATCGTGGACATCAAAGTGGTCAAAGTCGGAATTCTATACAGACGAGAAGCTAGACGAATGCTCTACTCCAAGAGCACATGGAAAGAGTGGGGTGCCATCCTGACCGCTTCGCAGCTTTACTTGTTCAAGGATGTAACGTGGATCAAGAGTGCCATTCCCAGCTTCAACGAAAACACAACTCCTTCCGGTATCATCAGAGTACCAATTGATGGTTTCCACCCAAGCAGTGTGTTCTCCACTGTGGATATGGTTGCATTGACCTCGCGAGTCAACGCGAGCCAAGCGGCTATGATTGCCGACTTGCCTAACGTTCAAATGAGCCAAAAGAATGTCTTTTTGCTTGCGAGTAGAAGTGGATCTCAGGACTGGTTCTCTGCTGATAGTGAAGAGGAGATGAAGGACTGGATGGTCAAGATCAACTTTACAGCCTCTTTCAACACCTACCACGTTGGAATCAACAAAGGCATTGATATGGTTGGAAGAACGCGAGGCAGGATGACTTCCCTTCGACGGACCAATAGTGGCAGTTCCTTGGCCACCACATCTACCTCAACCTCAGACCTCTCGGCGCAGGTTACCACTACACATCAGCTCCAGAAGCAGTACAACCGAAAGAAACGAAATGAGCAAACACGGGCTCTTTTAGAGAGTCACTTCGCCACTGCTCAAGTGGTGGATAAGAAAATAAAGGAGATTCTTCAGAAGTTGGAGCAGAAGGAGCAACAGATCCAGGAAATCATTCGTCACGGCAAGCATCTGAAGCTGATGGCGCCGATTCTTCCTCGAACCAGAGAGCAGATCATATTCGCAGCAGGAAGACTTCAAGCAAAGCTAGACTGGCAGTGGGTTGATCGCAAGAGACTGGAGTGCTACTATGGTCTTTTTGAGATGGAGCGTGCAGTGCTGGGCGATATACGCGACAGGGTGACTAGTTCTACGAGCATTTCTACGGCAGCCAGCGCAGCGAGTGTGGCTGAAGCAGAGGGGCAGGACGAAGCTAGCGCTGCCAGTGTTGAGGCTAGTGCTGAGGAGAGCGGTGATGAAGTTGACGACAATGAGGACCACAGCGTCGATAATCCTGTTACCGTTGTTGTGTCTCCCCCAGAATTGGAGCCCAAGACACCCACTCTACAGACAGGATTCGAATCTCAGCTGGAGGCAAACCCTACTGGTCTTGTTCCTGTGGAGAGCGATAAAGGTTCGTTTAGCAGCAAGAACTCAAAGTCTAGTCGCGAGGACGATAAGCTGGTGGTGAAGAAGACTTTCCACGGCTCACTGAGAGACAAAAAGTCGCCACGAGTGAAAGGTCTAGTAGAAGGAGAAGTTCATCGAAGCCCCTCGCTGATGCGAAAAGAGCAGGGCGACTTCACTCTTCATGGGAAGAAATTTAGCGTTGTTCAGCTGAATCCGGACTTCAACAAGCATCAGAGGACTGTGAGTCTAGGAGGTCCGCTGAGCGTAGCAGAGAAGAACTTTTCCTCGGACTCCTTGCCATTGGGCATGGGAAGACGGGTCTCTGGTTCCGACAGGTCTGCACAGGAAGAGTCGGGTATAGAACAAAGCGCAGAAAGCCAGAATTGCCTCGAGAAAGCCCTTAATGTTCCCGCCAGCATAAATCGAGAATCCGTTATTTCGCACTACGAAGATGCCACAGACGTTTTGCATGAAGATTTGGCCGTTGAACCGGCGAAGGCCGTGGAGGATTCAAGTGCTCAAAAGGCCGACGAGCCAAGATCCGGTGAAGCTAACGAAAAGGATGAAGCAGCATAGCTGCATGTAAAGTCATGTATTCACATATGTTTTTGTTTTCACAACCTCGTAGTTTACAGTTGTACATGGTGTACTTCACAAGCTATATGTTCACAGTGCTGCAAAGTGTGCGGCTGGCGGCTCATTTAATATTAGCGAAATTGAAATTGGAGTGTTGCGCTGCATAATCAGAATTATATAGTTAGTTAGTGCTCATTATGAACTTCTCATTGTTTGAGGCAATATTCAGTCGTTTCGGAGACACACTAGTTGCTAGTGCCGGCCTAAAACTAAAGCACGAATTAAAGAAAAGCGGGCGGCAATGACCTCCATGAACGGCACGCACTCGCCGAATATAAAAGTAACAAAGTCTACAGGCGGAAAGAGAAAGATGCTCTTTTCTAAGGTCGCACACCCCGACATCATGTCCTGCATTTGCAAACACTTGGATTTCGAGGAAATTCTTAGACTTCGAGCAGCATCGCGAATGACTTACGAAGCAATTGAGGTAAAGTATTCGCTGCTTGCTGATTGCTTGGAGATCTCTCATGGGTTTGGTGAGCCTGACAAAGTAGTTATCACTGGTCCCAGAAGTGAGAAATTGTTGAAAAAAGGTATTCTGCCAACCATTAGAGCCCTAGAGGCGAACGAAGACAGAGTGAGATGTCCGCTCTATGGATCTATGAATGTGTTGACGCGGGCCACTGAGATGGAGACCAGCCAGTTCGACGAGGTGGCTGTGAAAGGTCAAGGTGTGTGGCTGCAGACGTATCTTCCTTGCCTGAAGAAGTTCTCTGGTGAAAAGACAGTCGTGATGAAGGTTTTTGGCCTGCCTTACTACGACCGGACTAATCCTCTCCCGAAAGGAACAAAAAGCCTTGGTTTCGAATTCCACGGCTTGAGATACGACGACATGGCTGCTGTTGAAGACCTCTTTGACATCCCCGACGACAATGAAGTCGAACTGTTGTGCTTCACTGACAGGACTCTACACCCCTCAATTTTCATTTCGTTGATGTCCATGACAACTCTGATGGCCAAGCTCAAGAACCTCAAGCAGTTTGTGGTCAGCAGGCCGCAGCTCATTGAACCGGGCTGGAAGAAGTTATTCAATGACGTGAGGGTGATTGAGAGGTTGAATCTCCAGTCGACGAGATTCTCGCAGCAGCTCCGGGAAATTGCCGAGTTCAGCTTGAACCCTACCGAGAAGAAGATGACGCAAAAGTGGTAGTAGTTGGTTGTACCTTGTATGGGCCATTACACGAAAAACTGACTGTCCCTGAATGGCGAATTTGAATGATGAACATGTTGTTGCAGCTCCGATATGGCGTCGTCAACACACAACGTCTCGCACCGCTCATAAAAGTCATCCTGCCAAGTGAGCTGTGACCAGTAACCAAATTTGATTTGAGGGAACTCTTGCGGCGTAAGGTGTACAACCTCTGAATCGCAAGACACATAGCGCAGTCTTTTCAGTTTATTCAATAAAGGCTGAATAGACCGTTCTTCGAAACGGTCGATTTCAAAGAAAGCTCCAGCTGGGTCCATTTCGATTTTAAGGATCTCCACCCGACAGTCTCCACTAATTTCAAAGAACATGCTGAGATCCGGAGGATCATTCTCACTTACTGGTTGAAAATCTACCTCCTCGTCTGATTCGTAGTCGATGCTGCTGTCAGGCAAGTCAATGCACAGTCTTCGAACATTTTCGATTTTGATTCTTTCTAGCTTCTCGTGTATTCCCAATCTCTCAATGTCAAGAGTGACAGTCGCGGATACTGACAAATTGATGGCGGAGAGTAGCTCGTTGACGAGCTGCCTATCAGACAACGAATCGATTGTGAAATGGACTTCTGTAAGGTTTTGGAACCAACTCAAGTTTTTTCTCAAAAGGTATGGAAGCTCTGGTCTGTTTCCATGACACAAGAGATGGACCATTGCTGTCTTTCTCCATATCTTCTCAAACCCACTCAAGCCTGCCCAATATGTTGGTCTCTCTCGTGTACTTTTATGCTTGTAAAATGTCTTTACCAACACTCTCACTTCGCCTTTAGTCTTTGCCGGAAACGGTACAAACAAGCTCCTGCCTTTGGTTTCGTAGAAATGATATCTGATGTCCGCGTCAAGGATCGAGTGTAGGTACCTGCAAGAGTTTTTCAACCTAACAATATCGCCGGCCTCTAGTGGCTTCGAAATCTGCAGCCAAAGCTCCACCGGTAAGACACTCATCTCAGTTTAGCTCATTTCGTTCAACGGAGACATGTGGTGAAACGCGTAATGGTTACCCACTTTGCAAATTGTTCTAGGACTATACGCGCACTCATTATGATTTCATCCGCCTTCCCGAGACCGTGGTATAATGACAGACAAGGTAGAGATTTGCAGTAGTTGAGGTAATTAAGAGTTCCCACCAGCCTCAGAGAGCACAATCTCATGGGGCTGCTTTAGCGGCCAAAATTCAATCCCCAGTTGCACTCAAGAGCACTTTTCTGTAAACTTGTTGACGAGTACCAGATACAGTGGTACCCATTTAGCGGTAGACAAGGATCGCTCGATCAATCGGCCAGTTCTCTGGTGTGGACTGTCGATCGCAGTTATATAAGCCGCCAGACGCCCTCTCATCATCATGAAATTCTCTCACTTTACCGCAGTCCTTCTTGCCTTCGTGGAACCCAAGGTTCACGATGACCGTGTCGCGTTGAATGAACAGAACCCCAAGGTGAACGATACGGTGAATCAACTTGCTGGAGTTCGAGAGTCCGCGGATTCTCTCGATATGCAGTTGAGGGAAGATGAGAACCTGAACGAGTCGTTTAACGAGTTTCAGAGGTCCCTCATCGATGCTACCAAGGTTATTGGGAAAGTTCCCCAGCTGAAGGGCGATGATTCCAAGGCTGTGGCCGACAG
This sequence comes from Blastobotrys muscicola, assembly GCA_003705745.3. Taxonomy (NCBI): domain Eukaryota; kingdom Fungi; phylum Ascomycota; class Dipodascomycetes; order Dipodascales; family Trichomonascaceae; genus Blastobotrys; species Blastobotrys muscicola. The sequence continues at coordinate 149,671 of PPJL03000022.1, forward strand.
TTTTCACGAGGCTGCACACAGCATCGCAAATGTTTACGAGAACATTGCAAACGATTGCGATAAGTTGAGGGACTACAAGAAACTCATCATGAAGACTTCGCGAACTGTTTTCGGTTTGGACGTTTTCGTTCAGAGAATCGTTGACTCCTCTGAAATTGAGCAGGTCGCCTCAGACATTTGGGACATTGAGGTCTCCAGGAACCTGACCAAAGAGTGCTTGAATCGGTATGTAGTGCCTCTTCAGCAGCACTCTGGAAAGTGGGATTATGTTTTGTTGTAAGATGGCAGAACAATGGAAAGAAGCGAATGAGGTTGTGTAACGTGCGCGCTATCGCAAATGAGCCCATTTATGGTGTAGAAACCTTCGCAAGAGTTGCATGGGTTCCCGAGAATATCTACATGTTCTGGTAGACCCACGTTTGGTAGTGCTCCTAAAGAGGGATTAGCCCCTGACGCAAGCAAAGTTTTGTTCGCCGCCGCTCAATGCCCTTGACAGCTCGAGGAAGCTCTCTCAGTTCAGTAACATCAATACTTTTGACTTAGTTAACATTGCACCAGACCCAAATACGTGGCACTGCTCGAGAAGATAGTCTTCAAAGTCACCGGATGCCTCTCCAACTATAAGTGATCCCTGTTCACGAATCTTGTTGGATGGGTAGATATAGTCGGCAGATTCCTTCAGCCCCACAAGGTTCAAAAATACCTCAGTGGTGTTGAGCCTCCGTGTTATGACCCTGCTGGTCTGCCAATGCGGCGAACAAAGCGGTGAGCTTGGAGGACTTCATTGAGTAGCTATTGGCAAGGAACTGCGACCTTATCTGCAACATGTCTTGAAGGATCGTTGATCTTGGATATAACTACCCGGAAGACAGCTCCGCAGCGCAGTGCTATCGATTTGGTAACCACAATCATTGAGTGAGGGTTATTCGCAGCCAGAATCTCAAGAAAGTAGCCATAAGGGAAATTATCTGTTGAGGTCTTCAGCATTAAATTGATATATGCATTTGGCAAAGCTTCTCCTGAGCGCTGGGCTTAGTGAAGATAATACAATGGACAGTCTTCAATGCGTTGGGGACCGTCCTACCCAGCTAGAATCACTCAGTTGATCACCACGTGGGACCGATTTGAGTACTCTTGTGTTCAATTTATTGTCTCGAATCTCGCGCGCGTACGTGAGATCGATCGGCAACGCATTGCGATGGCCTACTTTCCCCAGATTTCAACGACTTTCACAGCCTTGCATTAACAAATAAGCAGAATAAGCAACAGTAGTAGATATTCAAGCGAGTTGCCTTCAATACCGCAGAGTATGAAGAGCCGCAGTGGGCAATCCTGCGGCAGTTGCTGGAAAATCTTGAGTTCTGGCGCATCTGAATTCAAACACTGGCAAGAGCTACCGAAAGCAAAAGGGTAGGGCCGAGCTGGGAATTGAACCCAGGACCTCTCGCACATTCAGTATTTCTAGTCGATCGAGTGAACTCGACTGTCGCTACCCAAAGCGAGAATCATACTACTAGACCACACGGCCGATGAGGTCAACGGTTTGGGGAGAGTTTTTATAGGAGGAAATGGCTATGCTCAGTTTGCTTTAAAGTGGTTTCCTCGGCCCGCCATAGAGGTCGTTAAATAGTTAATCTATCTAACAAAGTTCCTCCAGATCCAAAAAAAAAACAAATTGCTTTTTATTGAAAAGAATTGGCCTGCCCTTGCCTATATGGTTATTTGCATAAAGCTTTCCCTATGCTGAGTACGTCGTCGTGGTTGACACATGTCATTCATTATAGAATTGAGATTTACACGCCTTGCTGTGGCCCTGAAGTGCGTATACGTGACTATGTGCCTGGCTTGCTTCAGGACGTAGGCGAGTAATTGCGTTGAAGATCCTTAGTTAATTAGTTTACATATATCAACGCGAAAATGGTCTCGTTTAAGGCCGGCAATATCAACATTTAAATTAGACTTTATAAGCTCTGAGTCATGCATGTCGAGAGCCGTTTCCAGAAAACGTCGCTTAATTCACACTGAAACGTTCAGAACATGAAAATTTTTAGTTATCTAGAGGTAAAAATTTCTTGCGTACTTGTACTCTACAACGGGCCCTGGTAGCTCTGCTTGAGAAGCTCGATGATCCACTCTCGTCCGATATGCTCGCCCTCTGGGAAACCCATGTGGCCGTGGCCTGCCACAAATCTAGCCTCCTTTGGACCACCTTTGAGAAGCACCAAGAAGTTGTCCTCGATAGGAAAGATGCTGTCCTCCATGCCGTTGCTCAAAAGCAGTCGGGTGCACTTTCGATCTAGGATCCCGGCCTTATCCAAACTGAACGTATCCTGTGGCTTACTGGCAATGAACTCGTCGACGCTGTCGTAACCAAACTTGTACGCGAGACCTTCAGCAACTGCAAATGGGTACTCCATGTGGTTTGCTGCTCGCAGCCATTCTTCGCTGAAGACGTAGTGAGAGCAGCCGCCCTGAGCTACCACACCCAGAAGTTTGTCAGCGTGGGTGTGGGCAATTCGAATGGCGTAGTAGCCGCCAGTGCTAATACCTCTGGCCACGATTCTCTTGGTATCGAATCCGTACTCTTCCTTGTTTTGCTCAATCCAGTCAAACACACTAGACCACATTCGATCAGGTGATTCAGGGTCTCTTTTGGCCGCTGGGCTATCTGCCGTGCCTGGCAGATCCAGCACCAGAACTGCCTGTCCGTGGTTTACGTGGCTGGCTAGCTTTCCATGAGGAAGGGCAGCAGAGTGGTCGGTTCGATAGGCATCGAGGCCGGAGATGAAAAAGATCAGTGGCCAGCCGGACTTTGGCTTCTCACCTTTTGGGAATCTCAAGAATGCCTTGATGGTGGCCTCCTTAGACTCTCCTGATTCAGGCTTTGCGTGTGTGTAGGGGATCTCCACCTGCGTGACTGGGTGCTCAAAGTATGGAGCTGCCTTAAGGTAAGCCTCCAGGCCCTTCTCCCAGGCTTTGAATGTCAGTGGGGATCGTGGAATGGGGAATCGCGCAATTCGATAGACGGCGCTTGATCTGAGGAACAGTTCACGGGCCTTCTCGGTGTCTCCGGCCTTCTCTGAGGCTTCAGCCTGCTTGTATAGGTCCTCGGCCACTGGGAAGAAGGGCTTAGCGTACCGTTCAGGGTCGTACAGCACTGCAGTGTCGTCGTTCTCCTCAATCAAGGTGGTGAACACCTTCTCAAAGTCCTCGCCATTGCCTTCAAAGAATGGGTAAATTCCTTTATAAGCTAGCACCTTCCACTTCTCGTTCCAAAGTGCGCTAATGGACCGATGGTACGAAAACGCGTTCTTGTTGTCGATAGTAGCTTGCACGTGAAATGGTTTTCCGCCTGGCATGTCAATGTCAATTGAGCATATCGGGGATTGGGTCTCCTTATATAGGCAAAGATCACCGGCAGACCGAATACGATCGGCGATCCGTACTCTACGTTTGGCAGCGGGTTAGGGCTCGGAACGGTTTCGGAGTTTCTTCGGACTTGGCAAAGAGTGAGGGGAAACGGTTTTTGAAATATTCAGCCGCATACCACACTCAACTGAAGTGAACTACGAGGCTACTAAGTAATTCAGATATGCGCACAAGTATAAGCTTCGCACAAGACCATGGGCGTCAAACAGCACGGCCTAGCTGGAGTGACGTCACACCATAGACGCATGAATTGCAACACCTGCATATAGTAACGTTATGCGGTGTATGTTCGAGAACACCGGTCGGGCCAGCGGGTTCATGAGGGGAAGGAGGTGAATTGAAAGAGAGATGAACAGTGATGGATGAAGGGTTTTGACCCGCACCAACAAGGTCTGAATATCACGACCGACGCACCGGCCATGTGTAATCACCGCGCTCAACATGAATCAGTCACTTCCTATACACACTTTTGATATATCTGAAATCGCAGGTTTCCGGTTTCTGAGGACGTCAGCAGCTTAATATCGGATCGATACCCGGTGTGGGGGAGATCGAGCAACGGTTTCTTTTCATGCTGATATCATGAGGAGCTTCTCTATATCGATCCACAGCCTCGCTCGATTGAAAGCCCTGGTTCTCTTTTTGGAAGGTCTCGAAGGAACTGTGCACTTAGATTTTCAATTCTTGTAATTCGTCTCCACAATGGCTTACTTCACGCCAATGAACAATTAACTAGCTTGGGGCCGGCGACGTCAACGTGTCGACCTAGCTCTGATCTAGCGCCACAGACCCCCGGAAACTAGCTCTAGATCAGTTAGCAGATTTAAGTCGTTTTCCCTCATCAGTTACCTTATTCATCTCATGCGCACTTCGGTCCATGCACCTGCAGCGCTGCCAAAGTTTGAGCCACGCATTAATTCATCCAATGTTAACCCAGCCGGTCGTAAGCCCGCGAATATGTGTATACACATATGCGCTAGAAGTAGTCCCAGCACTTGACTCTCTAGCTAGAGTTTGTTTTGAGAAAGGTACGTGTCAAGTATAACACTGATCGAGTTATATATACGACTCGGATGACAGCACAATCGCGATCATCAGAGGCGCCGGATTAGTGCATGTCCACGTACTTTACAGATAACTATATCTAGCTAGTATATCGAACTGTCGTCCTGTTTATATACTGCTAAGAACGGCGCATGACTCTCTTGCTTGCAGTTGACATATGGAAACCTGTCGATTTCAAATAGCTTCAATCCCGATGCATCTAGCTATAAAACTGAATGTCGAACGGCTAAAAGGCGCGCTTCAACGTCATTTAGAATAAACTTGTTGCGGCTAGTGATCATAGCTTTTACCTGTACTAGGCACACAGAGTCCTCTACCCGTACGTATGCGTGGATCTGTCCGGGCACAGAAGCCGGCTTCTCCCTGATTGATCCAACAGGTACTAAGCTAGGCTATAGCTAATCGATTATAAACCGATCTGATCGATGTTGGGGTGGGGACGCTAAAGTGAGCTGCACGTCCTTTCCATAATTCTCAAGTCGCTCATCAATCATATATGCATACACAATACCCATATACTCAACAGCAATTCTTGTTGGAATACTCCACCGACAAGCTAACATCAAAGCGGCATATGGCTGAAACTTGTTCCAGTGAGCTAGGGGATCCGAAAACTAAGTGACACTGCGAGAAACTACCTCAAGCTCAGGCATGCTCCGAATACATCTAAGAAAGGCTTCCTCTAGCTATCCTTGCTTGAGTATACTAGGGGATCACCAATCAGAGAGACTGACAAGCTGCCTAAGCCACTGAGCGAAATCTCACCTTCCTCTTTAATGCCAGCCTTCTCGGCTGAAAACCCTTATTAAGCATCGAAACCAAATATACCCATTTAAGTTTACTCCTCGAGACTGCCAAGAACATCCTCTTGACCTCTTACTGTTTGACCATGGTTGGACAGCTAGTCACATGTCTGATGAAGCGCATCACAACAAACGAACCCGTCATCTCAGTGATATAATAAGTTGCAGCCAGCCCAATTCATTCAGGTATCCCGCCGTCCAACTCTATTCCGACGGCATGACTAAAACACTAATTAGGCCAAAAACTAACCCAAACCGGCACGCACACGGCTCAAGCGTTTCCAGTGTGTATGGAATCTTGCCCGCGTGTGCCAGTGCTTCCTCGCATATTGTCCTGCAGGTGCCTGGACCGGTTATTAAAACAGTCCCCACTACTTAACACGTGACTTCAGGGTAACTTGTTCCTGGTACCTGATTTGCGATGAGAACATGAAACACATACAAAACGCGAAACGTGTTTGAGGTTAGCAAGGATAAACTGTGTCAATAGTGTAACGTTACGATTCCGTACTATCGGTAAATGGGCTGATTACATAAGTGCTTACATAACACATGGAAGATATACGCAGCGTAAAATGCCCCGTGGGCATACGGCAACGACTAAATAGGAATATTGGCCGTTTTCGGTACAGATGACAGTTTTGATGAGCCGTAGCTAACGGCGGGAAATGCTATTACGTGGTCATCATGAAAGTGGGGCAAGATGGGGCACAGGGCAGGTTGGTGAAGGTTCACCGACGGGTCGTTTAGGACCTGTGGAGTGGTGGAGCAGTGGGTTTAATTGTGACAGGACAGGTTAGAGGTTGATTAGTGTGGAGAAGAGTTGTAGCAAGAATTGGCAGGTGAATGTGTATTATGAGAGTTTTATGTAAGGTTGCCAAAACAGGCAGCCAAGAGTTTTCGAGTCTTTTTGAGTTTTCATTGAGTAATCGTTAATCGTGAGGGTATCGTTAGTATTAGCTTTTGGAGGGGAAGTTGGAGAGAAGCCTAGAAGTTTGTGCTTAGCCTTCGACTATCACGTGCAAACATTCTCGATTCTCCAGATGAGTTGACTGCAGTAGGGAACCGTTCTTCTTCTGTCGTCACTGCTCGTGGTCTTGTTGGTGAATATTCAGGAAGTTCTGGCGGAATTGACAAATCGTGAGGTAGAGAAGAAGTTCGCCTGTGCGCGTAAAGCTCCTTCTCATCCGCCATAGATGTAGGCCGTGGAGACGACAATGAAGCACCGTAAGAAATGTCGGGGTTAGTTCGTGTCCAGCCTCTGTAGTCGTCGCTAGATTCACCGGAAGATGGAGGTGCCTGAGCAATGGCCTGGTTTCGGCCAGGGATGAACAGAGAGAACCGATTGGCGTTGTAGAGCGAGTCTCGGTAGTTACCCGCGATCTCTTCCTTCTGTTCGCTTGTCCTATCGCTTCGTCGCTTGAGGAACCAGAGCAGGAGAATCGCGATCAGGGCGATGGAGGCCACTGGGACGACGACGGCGACGGCAATCTTTGCGTCTGTCGACAGGCCGCCATGAGAACTATCGTTTGTTGGGCCGGAAACTGCAGTCGGTGTGTGGGTGTGGGAGGAGGTTGTGGAGGCTGCAGTTGTAGAGGTGACGAAGGACGTTTGGGACGAAAATGAAGTGAGAGATGTGGAGTATGGTGAGCTGGTTTCCAGCGAACCCGAGGTGTGTATCGGTGAGGTTGTGGCCAGAGTGGCTAGAGGAGATGCTGAAGAGACTGGGACTGGAGATGCTGATGGTTGATTAGGAGATGGGGATGCGCTGGGCGAGGATGCTGGTGATGCCACGGGCGAGGCGGCCACAGAGGTCGCTGGCGAGGTATTTGGTGATGAAGCAGCTGGCGATGAAGCAGCTGGGGACGGAGATGAAGCAGCTGGGGACGGAGATGAAGCGGCTGGGTTCGGTGATGAGGCAGCTGGGGACGGATTCGCATTTGAAGGCGACGGGTTTGGTGATGCACTCGGTGTTGGGTTCGCCTGAGTTGGGCTGATCTCCGCGGACGAGGGTGCACTGGATGGTGCCTGCGAGCTGGCAGGCGAATTGCTTGTCGCTGGCTGTGATGCGGAAGTAACCGGAGTGGTTGTTGAGGGAGGCGTTGAAGTCGAAGGCGTCTGGGTCGATGTGGATGTCGAACTAGTGGAGGAACTGCTAGTTGTCGTCGTGGAGCCTAGGATAATGATTGAAGTAGACGTCTGCACCACTGTGACGGTGCTACCGTCGTCGGTGATGGTGGTCGACATGCTTGGAGTAGCTGTTAAACTTGTCGGATCTATAGAATCTGTCGAAGTAACCGCAGAAGATGTCGTAGGAGCGGTAGAACTGGGCACGGTCGTGAATTCTGTCGAACTGGACGTTATCGTGGACTGTGTCGAAGTAGTAGAGGCACTCACGGGGGTGCTGATGCTAACAGGCCCTAAACTTATTGGAACGGACAAACTTAAACTGGCTGTCATGTTAGTAAAAAACATCTCTGCGAGGACTAATAAAGCCTTCGTTCACCGCAGGGCCGTGGATGGCACCATACCCACCTTCCATATAAATATGAATATCGAGCCTTAGGTGATGGTCTAGGCTTACAGGGATTCAATGCTAAGGGTGCGTCGTTCTCTATGCTTGGATGTGCACAACTGCTGTATGTATATGTGTTGAGCAAGGATAGCGACAGAATACTGGCTTCATATTAGAGGCCACTTTGCTTTTTTGAGTTTCGGAGGTGTTTGAGATGATCAATTGCCGCATGCGGAGTCGTACAGCTGTGCCTTACTCGTGCGGCGGGTGAGGCGCAAAAGAAACGTTTCAACACGGTGGTAGCGGATACGGGACGCGTGCACGAGGGGCGACACGGCAGGAACACAAACGCGCACGCCGTTAGTGCGTAAGTGTTTGTGTAAGGCGCGGCTAGAAGACAAATTGGGTCAGTACGGTTGGAAATAGGGGGACTCGGCCAACACATTGTAGAGGCACTGCCAGCTAATAATAGAATAAGGTATTTTGTTCATTTGTGTCAGGTTATTTAATTGGTGAATAAGGTTGCCAAGGAGGTCGGGCGGAGGTGTAATCCGGCGTGGAGTTGGCCACTCGGTTGGTGGTTGTCGGGGTGATTATCGGTTGTCATGGTGATTATCGGGCCCAGTATACCACGGCCTTAATGTATACGACAGGGTTTGTATACGGCGTACAGCCTCAGAGTTATACACACGAAAATCATAGTCTTAGCCTTTGCGGGAGAAGTTTAGACCAGGGTCCCGATCTGTGGACCCTGAACGGAGATGAGATCTGGCATGGACTCGCATTAATTAGTCTATTGTACGCACAGGAATAGATCGAAGGGGTCTGCGTTGATCGATGAGCATATCCCGAGTCGATGTAATTAGATCGACAGGGCCAGGGATGCCATCCACCGAACACTCGTATAGCTTAAGCGAGACCCACTGAGTCAAGGGCTGCCCATCTGTTGCGTCACAAGGTACTGAGACCTGCTTTGTTTCAGAAGCCAGTCTTATAAGGGCGCCCGCGTTAAAGGCGAGGAAACCGTAACTAGGGTTACGCCGGTGTTTCGATGGAACCTTCTCTGGCGCTTCGAATTCTAGAACAGCGAAAGAACAGACGAGGGGTCTAAATTTAGCAGGAATCCCAGGCTGTGCTGTGAGAGTCCAATGACGCGATATCGAGCGTGCTGAGACGAGTCATACCAGCCTTCCGCTTAGCCATCGCGGCTGAGCTTGATCACGTTAAGCCTCGACAGCGTGTCAGTCGGTCTTGTGCTAGCCACTTGGCTGGCCTCAGGTAGGTAGACAATACGGTGGGGGACCGCGAACCTAGCGCGGGGAAATAATTCTGAGACCAGTGTAGGTACAGCCATTCGTAGATGAGATGAGATGCCGCTTATATCGCTTACAGGCCGGCGGCGCAGCGCGTTATCGGTGGTCGGCTTTATGACCATGTTAGATTTTGCAACCCTGCACTTTGAAGGTGGGCTACTTGACCTAACCCTTGGTGCACCGCCACTCACGTGCTCAGTCACACGCTTACGCCACCGGCACTTTACTACCGAACTCGCTGACCGAGGATATTGCATCTCGGCACATACGACTACATAAGGTGGTAGCCGCCACAGGGCCGGAAAGATGAACCTAGAAGAGCGGAGAGTACCGCTTGTTATGCTGCCGACGTCGCTGCAGCCATACAGGCTCACGCTGTGTGCGTATGTCTCGTCACTGGTAGCCATTGGGGTCGGCTTTCCACTTGATTCAGTCAAAATCAGGCAACAGACCTATCGCTATAAGAATGCCTGGGAGTGTATAAAGGTGACCTACAAAAGCGAGGGCCTAGGGGGGTTTTATAGGGGTATTACGGCGCCTCTGGTCAGCTCCAGTATGACCAGGGCTCTCAGCATGTCGGTTTACTCATACTCCAAGCCATACCTGCAGAAGCTATCGGAAGTTGCTTACCGCACTGAGCGCGATGACCCTATCGCTTTAAAACTGGTGAAGCAGGCTCCGGTCACACTAGCGTCCGGCACGCTAGCGGGATTCGCCTGTACGGCTATCGGCGCACCATTTGAGTTCACCAAGCTGGCCTCGCAGATTGAGCTACTGGCGTACAAAGCAAAGTTTGGGCCCGGGTCAATAGAGGCACAGAACGCACAGCCAAAGGGTGCGTTTGTCCTAGCCAGGGACTTGGTAAAGAGGCACGGAGTTGGAAGCCTGTTTACGGGGTTCAAGTATACATTGCGTGAGTATCTACAGCTGTCAGGGAGCAAGGAGACCACTGTCCCAACTTTACTAACATAGTCCGTGACGCCTTCGGCTCCGGCATCTACTTCATGGTCTACGAAGGCATAAAACTCGGCATGACACACGCATTAACATCAACAACATCAGCATCACACCCAGCATCAGAAATTTCACCCATCGTCACCCGCCCGGTTACACCCAACCCGGCTGCTGTCGCAATTGCCGGCGCCGGCTCGGGTATCGTCTCTTGGATCGCCATATACCCACTCGACACTTTCAAGTCCAAGATTCAACGAGACATGTACACCCGAACCCTGCTACAGGAGGGTAACGCCCCGGCCATTGCCACTGCTCCTCCGCCAAAGTTCAATCTTATTCCCAACATTAAAATGTATCGAGGTTTGGGCATTTCGCTTGCAAGGACAGGTGTACTTGGAATGACATTTTTTTCCTGTTACGAGCAGCTGATTACCTTGATTTAGACACCAACACGCAATGATAAGACGAGAAACGACATTTTCTGGCACAACTAATAGACTTACGACGAATAGACCCACTGCCAGCACTGGATAGAATACGATGATGTAAATAATGCTATTACTGCTCCAGGAGTACTATTTCTTGCGCCTTTTCGGCTTGTCATCGGTATTCTTCTTTCGTGACTTTGGAGGACTCTCTAGTGCCTCCGTGGCCACCCGCTTAGATCTTCGCGGTGATTCTTCTTGTTTAACAACAGTTGACGCCGCTTCTTCCTCGGTTGCTGGCGGAGCCGTTCCTTCGTCGTATTTTCGGCCACTTCGGAGAATTCGCGATCGAGGCTCGCCTTCATTGTCGCTTTCCTCTTTAATTTTCTTTGACCGACCAGTCTTGCGTTTCGGCTTGTCCGATTCTGCTTTCTTGGACTGCTTGCCTCTCTTTGGTTTAGGCTTCGGCTCAGGTTCAGGAGCCGGGCTAGCTTCGGCGCTCATCGGCTCAACACTGACAGCCCGAGAACCGGCCTCAGAATCTCGCTTTTTCGGTCTTCCAATCTTGGGTTTAACAGTGCCTACTTTGGGGTAGTTCTCCGGAGATGGGTTCATGATCCCAGTGCTGTAGGGTCGCCGTCGTTTAGGAGTCTCGTTGCTTGGTTCCTCACTTGCAGAAGCGGAATCTGGGCCAGTCGAAAGCCTCTCTTCGACAGGCTCCGCCTTAATTCTGTGAGATTTGCTCATGTCCCTTTTAGCTTGTTCGCGTAGCATCTTTTTCAAATCAGGAGCTTCCTGGGCTGCTTCAGCGTTGGTTTCAATGCTATTCTCACGGGATTCGGCAGAGTCGGAAGCCTCTCGACGAACGGCGGCGATTGCACTAAGACGTTTCCGTGTCCTCAAAGACTTGGACGACTTGGGTTCCTGCTTCAACACTGACTCCACAACCGCTGACTCCTGCACAGTCTCAGTGACATGCTCTGCCGGCTGATCAACTTCCATATGCTCCGCAGCATCAAAGTCTGAGAAATCAGCGTCAGGGAGCTCGATATCGGCAGTAAAGAGCGGCCTGTCATGAGCTCGTTCTTCACTTTCTGGCTCAGGCTTAGAACCCTCCTCAACTTCCAGGTCTGCCTCAAAAAATTCAAGTTCGGGGTCCTCTGCTTGGTCGTCTTCTGGCACGGTCTCAGAAACTGGCTCAGAAACTGGCTCAGAAACCAAAGGCTCAGTAACCGCAGCCTTTTTTGTCACCTCTGGCACCGTCTCAGGCAATATCTCCGACTCTGGCTCACCTCTAGCTCGTTTCTCAGCACTGTCACTAAAGCCAGCAAACTGGACCACGGATAAAGATTCCTTGGCACCCTTCGCCACCTCCGCTTGAGGTTCAGGTTCATGTGCTTGTTCCGGCTCCGGTTCTGGCTCGGGCTCGCCCCTGGCTTTCCTCTGAGCACGCTCGCTGAACCCAGAAAACTGTATCACGAACGCAGAGTCCTTATACATCTGCTCCATCTTCTCTCGCGCCTCCCGTTCTGTTTCTTCCTCTGCCATCTTCTTTCGCCTATCCTCTTCGCTGCTCAGGAAACCAACAAACTCAAGATGCAGCGATGGTCCATCGGTGTATGCAAAAGAGGGCTCCTCTTCTTCCTGTCTCACAACAGTCCGAGGCTCAGGTGATTGGAACTGCTGGCCGAATGCAAAAGACGGTCTCGATCGCAGCTTCTCGTTGAAAAGCATATCCAGGTTGTAGGAAACACCCGGCTCGTCAAATGGGTTGTAGGACCCAGTAATCGGTTTACTATCGATTACTGTTTCGACAGCCTCCACGGGGGTAGGTTTCTCGACCAGCACCGCCTCCTGATCCTCCACCATGATCACGTCTATGTCTTCTATGACCTCGTGACTCACGTCTGCCTCGATTGCTTCTTCTTTAGGTTCCTCGAACGGCCTCGATCCCACCATGAATGTTACCGGTTCGACACGCTGGAGAAGCGACTCAAACCGAGACGGGGTATGAGTGGTGTGTGTGGTATGCGATGATTCTTGGACAGCACGTTGTGGTTTAGCCGGAGTCTGGATAGGTGATGCTGGTTTTATTTCAGTGACAACAGGTTCGGGTTCTGGCGCGGTTTCTAGCTCGGGCTGTTCCTGCAGACCTACTGCATCGTGGTCACCTGAGCCCATAGGCTCGTCATCATCGCTTATTAGAATCACAACATCGTCGTCGTCCAGTACCCGTTGGGCGAGGTGTCTAGCGTTGGTGAAGGCAGGCTGCTCCTCCAATTTGACTTGAACTTCTCTTTCGGCTGCGTGAAACTCAACGGGCACAGCCGGTGCTGTCTCCTGGATCTCAGCTGCAGTCACCATTTCCTCGTCGTCATCATGAATCTCTTCCGCGACGTCCCTGTACTGCACCTCCTCAACCTGCTCAAGCTCCTCAGGCTCTTCCACGACGTAATCCTGAGCCACAGCCTCCGCCTCTTCCGCCTCTTCCAAGATGCTGATCTCTGGCCCGGATACTAATTCTGGGTGCTCAACAGGCTCCTCAGGCTCAAATGCTTTGTGTAGCACTTCAGGTTTCTCTACAGGCATTTCATGCTCTTCGGGTTCCTCGACAACTTCTTCAAACGCATCCGGTTCAATATGCTCCTCTGGGTGCACCACCTCCTCCTCGGGCTCGTGACCTATTAACGGTACCTCGACGTGTGGAGCCGTTGCGCGCTCAATTGCCTTTCCAGTCAGCTCGTCATCAATCTCTATCTCAGAATCAAAGTGTGCTGGGTAGGCCTCCTGATCGTATTCGCCTTCGTAGTCATATTCTTCCCCATAATCCTCATATCCATCCTCGCCCTCGGCATAAAGTTCCGCGTCATGTGGTAAATGCTCCTCATCGTCTTCATACGCCTCCTCGTATTCCAGCGCCGCTTCGTCATATTCTTCCTCTTGCTTGACTCCATGAAACTGATCTTCATGTAGCGCCTCACGCCGTGTAGTCTGTGGCTCTTCATCTTCCGACTCAATTATGATAATGTCGCTATCGTCGTCTTCACCCGAGGGCGGCTTCACTAACGGCGGTGCGCTGGTGGCTGGCGGAGCAACTCCAGGCGGCGCATAATGGCCCTGTACGTCGCCGTACTGGTCTTCTTCCTGGTACGGATCTTCTTCATAGCCATCGAATTGATCATTATCTTCATAATGATCCTCGAATTCGTCTTCTGGCTCTACTTCGGCCTCGGCTTCTCGTTGTTTTACTGGTCGAATGTGTTGGACAAAGCTGTCGTCATCGAAGCCCAAGTGGCTTCTGTCTGCGAAAGCACCGCGTTTTGTTGGTGAAAATGGCGTTTCATTCGGCTGAATATTGTCTGGAACATTATATTTTGGCTCTGTTAGTAAAATTCAACAAGACGCGATTTGATAGCCTTATCAAACTTACCTCAACTTTGGCTCGTTTCAAGCCTTTTTCACTCTTTCCTTCACTCCTATACCTCTCCAATACACTCCCCAGCAAATTAAACGACTCTGAAAACGACTCATCTGCTGAATAGAAACTCTCTTCAAATTCTTTCCTTTCCTCCCTGGCATCCTTCTCAATTTCCGCGTCCATCAAATCATCTTTACGTAAAGCATCGCGTCCACGTTTCTTTAGCGAAGCTAGCCAGCCGGCCAGCTCGCCTGAATTCTTGGAATCTAGCCTACGGTACCCGTTGGCCATCTCGGAATTAACCTGTCCCGGCCCCGCACCCGTCGGCGTGGTGATCCGGCGAACTAAGCGGCGAAACGGTGAATCTCGGCTCGGAGTTGTCGAGTAGCGTTTCTGTCGTAGATGTGGCGGAAGTTTCACCTTATCGTTGAGCCCTCCATTGTTCATGTTGCTGAAGCTTACACGCGAGAATGGCGCCAGTTGGGACAGTACGCCCTAGCCCTGGTGAAGGGTTAGGGCTGTCAGCCATCGCGCGACACTTTGACGGCATTTGAAGATTGACCGACGATGATTGACATGTAACGATGTTTGTCCGCTGACTACCAGTTTCGCGTACATCAGAACTATGGGAAGGCAGAAAGAGCCACAACGTGCCTAAGCATGGAGAGACTTAAGACACGCGATCTGAGCTCTCGCTGAAACATGAAGCTCATCACGACACTTGTTTGCTTAGTATTTGGTGTTCTCGCCAACAACTCGATAACAACAAATGACCTGATTATGGCTTTGAATAATGCAGCTAACGACGCTGCTCAAGTCAAGCTGTTCATCTCCAAGACCTTGCCAAAGAAGAATCTCACCACTGCGCTACAAATAGTCATAAACGACGCTAACCAAGTCGAAGAGATGGCACCAGGTGCCAAACCCAGCCCGAGCCAGCTTAGTACCATATCCACGGACTTCAAATTCTACGCAGAGAATTACTCGACGGTAATGAAGCTTTTGTCAAGTTACTGTCACATGGTTCGTGGGAACCAGGGAGGTCCACTGGCAAACCAATTGGCTACGGCTACAACAAACGCAGCAAGGAGTGTACAACAGCACGTCTCTGATAAGTACGGTGACACGAGCCACAATGTCGAGCATGGAATCGAGTCGTTAACAATCCAATCTGACTCCTTGCTTGAATGTGTCAATCCATAACGTGCATGCTCATTTCTCGAAAATAAATCTAATATTGTCTTCTCTCCTATAACAAAGGTTACCTCCAAAAATTGCATCACGTGATCTGACTCAGCGCTGACTAAGCTGAGATAGCCACCACAGCATCTATGTCGGTTGAAGGGTAAGCTAAGCGCACAACATAGACCCGCTTCGCGGCTTGCCATGGACGAATTCAAGCAAAAGACCAAAATCACATACCATGATCCATTTGGTGTGTTCCATGAACTTGAGTCCGAGTTCCAGAGCAAAGTCCCCTTAACGAATCTGCATTGGAATCCCATTAACCGCCCGCTGCGGTCTATTCCAACCCTTGACGTTGATTTAGCACCGGATGAGAAGAATGTGGAGAAACATCAGATGCTGGGCCTATCAGCTGCTCCATATTTGAAGCTGTTATTTGTCAAGTGCGACGATAATGAGCAGTATAAAGCTGTACGAAAGATGATACGGGAGTGGCTCAATGGTGTTAACGGTATTCGAGATCCTACCGAATGGATAATTATTCATTATATTCCCTCTGGTTCCAAGGCCTACGCCGGAAACAGGTTCAAGAGCGGAGTTTTTGACAAGATCAAAGCCGACTTCAATTCGGGGTCAAAGAAGGATAGATGTGTTCAATTGCGGAAAGATTTTGCCAGTGAGATGGAGTACATGGAGGTATGGTCAGACGCCATGACCAGGATTAAGGAAGGTGTTTTAGAGGCGTTTGGCAAGCGAGTCGAACTGTATCAGGAGGAGGTCAAGAAGCTGGAAGAACAAAAGACCATTGCTGGTTGGAACTTTAGTACGTTTTTCGTCATGAAAGAAGGCCTGGCGCTCAGTTTTGAGAATATTTCCTTGTTTGAAGATGCTTTGATCGTCTATGATGAGTTGGAGGCTGCGTTTGCGAGTCAAAACACGCTGTTTTTCGATTCTGTGGGCTTCGACGTCAAGGAAGCCCCAAAGAGCATACTTGGACTGGGCAAAGAGATGCGAATGCTCATCATGCAGAACAAGATTTCGCTCTTTGACTTCAACTGCTACCTGTTTTCGCGGCAAGCGTTCCTACTGCTTTGCATTAGCAGGAGCTCTAATTCAGCCAGTATTTCGGCCATCAAGGTTGGTGAAGTCTTTTTGAGATTGAGAACCTACATCACCGACATGAACGGGCTGCTTCTTTCGAATAAGAAGAACCCGCTCCTGGTGGCCGAGTGGACATTCAACGTGGTCAAAGAGTTCCTTAAAGCGACAGAGTCTCTGCAGGATGGCCTGGCGAGAGAGGTTTCTGAAGGAAGAGGCGAACTTCTTTTACTAGCCAGAAAGTCGCTCGAGCTGCTGGCAGCGAAGAAAGGCTGGTACATTGAAGGCGTTCTTTCGGAAGTGGACTTGCAGGACGAGGATTTCGAGCTGAACATCACAAACTCAGAGCTATTGGAGTCATTGAAAGACGAAAAGAGCTTCTTTGAGAGCTACAGGGTTTTGACCGTTTCCGCGTCTTCGGAATTCGAATTGGCCGATAGAATACGAACGGTAAACCGACTCACTGCCCAGGAGGCACTGCTGAGCTACCAGCTCGGTGACTTTCAGGCAGCTGTGCGTCAACTAGAAGCGATTCCAAACCTGTATTCTCGGCAAGGCTGGGACATGATTAGCACGTCGCTTCTCGAGACTTATGTTCGCTGTCTGGAGAAACTCGACCGCCAGCAAGATATCCTGATCCAGTCTCTTGAGCTACTTCGGCGTCACAAGTACCTTTCCAAGTCACGGATATCTCATTACTGGGCCAACTTTACGCGGCTGTGTGGTACGCTCAACTTTGAAGCATTGGTGGACGACTTGTTTAAGGTAACTGTAATTCCTTATGGAAAGACCTGCATAGAGGCGGAAATCAGCTCCTCAGTGCTCAACGAGGATGTGGAGTTCGACCACGCACTGATCAGAGTGAGCGGCACAGACAGTGAGAAGATGATTTTTCGGGCTGATAAGCCTATCGTTAAACGAGGAGGCTCCGTTATCCAATTCAACAGTAACAAATTCATTAGAGGCCAGTTCAAGGTGGTGGATGTTCAGCTAGTGAAGGAAAAAGTTTCGTTCAAGAAAGATTACCGCGAGGAGAAGCCCATTGTTATTGAGCTCTTCGAGTACCCTGGTCTACATGCGAGGTTGCGATCGCCTCAAGAAATTTCCATTGTGGACAGACAGTTTGTTCTAGATGTCACGCCCATGGAGCCTGTTGAAGGGAGTATGAGCATAACGTTGACTTCACTCACATCAGGTCTACGGATTATCTCTGGTAGAGCGACCAATGAAACAGGCCCTATTGACTCCAACGCAGGATCGATTTCTCTTCCTTTCGCAAGAACGAGCATTCACGTACCATATGAGCTGGCGGATTACGAAAGACGACGGATTCAAATCAAGGTCACGATATCTTACACCACGGAGAAGGGCACATTTGACTACATCTTCAGTGACTATGTAGAGGTGATGCTTGCTTTGGAGGTCAGCGTGCATGATTACTTCAAGTCTGAAAAGTTGTTTTCGAGATTTTCCGTCAGCTGCAAAGACAATCTGGAATTGGTGAGAATTCTGGAAGCGGATTTGAAGGGAAAAAACTACAAGCTGACGACACCGGTCGGCACAAACACGCCTGTGATTGCATTTCCAGGCGGAGCTGTGTCATATGGATATGGAATAGAACCAAATGGAGAACCGGGGGTCTTACAACTGAAGATTCGATACCGGTTGTTACGGGAGGGTGAGTACAGCAATGTTGAGGGAAATGCTAACGTAGAATGCATCGCGATTGTGTGGGACCTACTAGACGATGAGGTGATGAACAAGTACAAGGTGTTGGTCGAGCCAATTGTGAGAAGAATACAGTTTGACCTGAGGGCATTTGCTCTGGAGGGCAAATTCGTTGTCACTGACAAGAAAATGTTGATGGACACAGGCGACTTAAACTATATTCCACATGTGGATAAGACGCATATCATTGATACAGTTGTCAAGGCACTTGAAAAGGCGAGCGAAGTTGAATATGATACGGTCCCTGACTGTGAGAGAATTACCTACTCGATTCTCATACCGGTGTCTGTTCCTCAGGTTGACATTGTGCACAGTGTTGAACTAGTCACTCCAAACTCGCACTACGTTGTTGGCGAATGCATTCCCGTGACAATGAATATTACTACCGCCAAGCGATGGGCTGTCCCTACCAGCAGAGTTCACCAAGTTGATACGCACTATCAGTACGACATTGCGACGCCACAGGACTCGTGGGTGCTTTCAGGAAAGAAAAAGTCGCAGTTTTCTGTTCCGGCGAAAGACGGAACTATGGTGAACAGCGCACAGTTCACCTTGATTCCTCTGCGAACGGGTAACCTGAAGTTGCCAAAGGTGGAGATCCATGTGGCTGGAGTTTCGACGAACGATATTTCTGAAACGAAGATGGAGATTGATAATGTGAACGGGTCTGAGACGGCCTTGGTAGTCCCAGAGTTGGACAGACTAACCATTGCTTTCTAGCCTGTATAATGAGTAATGAGATAATTAGACTGCAACCTCACTCATTCGTACGTGATCATGAGCATTGATTGCCTCAAGTAAATGCGCTGGGTCTGGCTTTTTCGCAACGGCATCTGGAGTCAACCCCAGGTCACTCAGATACTTCTCAGTCGTTGGGCCAATGGCAGCCAGCTTGAATGTCTCTCTGGACACCTTTTGGAGATAATCGACAATATGTTGAGTGCTGGATGGCGAGAAGAATACTACCCACACGTCCGAGACACCGTTGACTGCTTGTTTAAACCGTGGCCCGATATCGTCCAGATCTGTGGTTTTGTAGACCACCACTTCGCTCAGATCACACTTTGCCTCGTTCAGCTTCTTTGGCAGAATGTCGCGCCTGACTTCTCCAGTATAAAAGATAAACTTTTGAAATCTATTGGTCTTTCTTTCATGCAGTATGACGTCAGCGAGTGCACTTCCGTTGCCTGCCTCTCCACGAACATCCGTGAATCCGTAGCTCCTCAATGCTTTAGATGTCGCCGGTCCAACTGTGTAACATGGAATTGACGTATCTTTGTTTGATTGTTTGCCGACGGCGTCAACTGCTCGCTGAGACGTAATGATGTATGCGTCGGCTGGAAATGTGAGAGATTCTTTCAGCTGTGGTTCGTTGATGAACTCGAACTTCATTATAGGAACGAACTGGACCTGGTGTCCATTGTTTTCAAAGATATCCTCATATTCGTCTCTTTCACCTCGGTTCTTGAGTAGAATGATCATCACTGATCAGCTCCAGCCAGAGTAGGTGAGTTGAATGAAGTTATTCCAAGATGTTGGTCGGGGAAGCATTAGTCACGTGGATCACATAGACCAGCCGCACGCCGCACTGAAAAATATCAGAAAGATAGGGAAAATTTCCTGATAGCACAACATGATTGCCCTTGAAAAGTACCAGCAGCTGGTGCGATGGATGGTGGATAACGAGATTCAGTTCAGCTCTCTACTTGCAGTCCAAGAGACCGGTAACGGAATCGGTGTATTTGCCAAGAGCACTGTTCCCGCGGACAGTCTTCTTCTGAGTGTCGCTAAAGAGCATGTTATTTCCCCTGTGTCTTGTGGAATAGCCAACCTGCTTGAGGAGAGTGAAATTGGAACTAATGGAATGATTGCATTGACTGTGGCCTACATGTTTGAGAAGGCTCAAGGAGAGAAGAGTCCTTGGTATGATTTTTTGGAGACAGTACCAGTTCCTACCAAGGATTCTATTTCTCTTCCACGATTCTGGACGCAGGAGCAGCAGGAGTGGTTGAAGGGAACTGAGATTGAGCATATGGGTGGACTGGACGAGAAGGAGGTGACGGACGTTTACAAGGACTTGGTTGGACCGTTCATCGAGCAGCATAAAGAGTATTTCGAGGCTGTCCCAGAGTTTCTAACATACGACGGATACAAAAGCTCGCTGATGGCGGTGTGTAGCCGAGCATTTGACGTTGATGAGTTTAGGGGTCTCTCTCTGGTTCCGGGTGCCTGTTTGTTTAATCACAGCGACAATGAAACAGTTCACTTTGAGACGCAAGCTGATGTGTGTGAGATGTGTGGAGACGCTGATTTCTGCGAGCATATGGCTGCCCTGGAAATTGAGGGCGCGAAGCAAAGACTTGGAATTGAGGACGATGAGGATGAGGAGTTTGAAGATATTGATGAGGATGACGACGAAGAGGAGGAAGAAGGAGAGCAAGAGTTTAATCCCGAGCCAGCACCGTTGCTTGATGGGCTAGAAGAAGGATGTGATGATCCGGACTGCGAAGGATGTGAGGATGATGAAGACTGTGGCCACGACCACGAAGGACACGAACACGACGAACACGACGACCATGATGGATGCGGCTCGGATTGCGGCTCTGACTGTGACGACGAGGAGCAGAAAGACACTTGCGATATTCGAACCGTTCAAAGAATCAACGAGGGTGATGAAATTTTCAACTCGTACGGCGAGCACTCCAACGGCGTCCTGCTGTCTCGATACGGATTCGCCATTTGGGACAACAGGCACGAAACAGTTGGTCTGTCGCCAGAAATCGTGAGCCATGTCAAGTCCAAGGATCTGAAGCCGCGGCTTACATGGTGGACCAAGAACTTTTACTTTTGCATGTTTGGCGTCAAGCCTGAAGACTACGAGGAGGTTGTTGAAGCCTCTGAGGACGGTGATGTTCCGCCTCCGCCAGAAGAAATCGCTTGGACGGAAACTGTTGAGATTGACTCTAACGGACCAAGCGAAAGTCTCATGATGCTGTTGCACGTTCTGACTGCAACCGACAAACAGTACGCTGTGATCAAGAACAGGGCGACTAAGAGTAAAGACTTTGAGCAGCAGACGACGAAGCAGAGCACGGCGTTGTTGAAGGCTCTTATTCAGAAGCGAATGAAGCGATATGAGGACGGCGGCCTCTCGGGCAAGGACTACGAGAAATTGCTGGAGGAGGTGAAGGGTGATGATCTGGTCAGCCAGAGGAAGAGGCTGGCTGTGATTGTGAGGGGTACCGAGAAGCTGCTGCTGGAGAGGACTCTGGCCAAGTTGTGATGGAAAACTGAAGCATATAATCATTGCACTTTGTGATCTTTTTGGCAAGTTGCCTTATATATATTAGTGCTATACATCTAATTTTCCCAGCTCGTCTTACTTTTAGAGTTGAAGACGGCTGAAGCTTGAAACTCTGCAGGAATGTGCTATTTTTAATTAGCCCTGTAGTCGACTTTCAGAGATGTGTACTGCCGCGCTTTTCGCTTTCTGCGCGTGCACGTCGTATAAAACGACGGCACAATTAAGCTGGTGATAGGATCTTTTGATGCCTAGACAAAGTTTTAGTTCTCTGATGGCTGTCATCGACGCGTCAGGGTGAGTCAGCTTGCGGCGCCTACCTGAACCGCAGCGCGATAATATTCCCGCGCGGCTGAACTAGTATATAATCAGCCGTTCTCCACCTGTTTCCACCATCATGCCTTTTCAGCTTCTCGCAGACTTTCGGACGACGTACAATAGCGACCGGATATTCAATTGGACGTCTAGCCGCACCAAGTTTCAGGTTTACCTGATTCAAAACGAATCGGCCAACATTCAAGGAACGTTTACGGTGCCTTTCAATCTGAGTGATGATTCCGGCTGCGCTTATGCCTTGGACCTGATGATTGACCTGGGCTCCAAGAAGTATCCCTACAAGAACTTTCTTAATGAATCCGGTAAAGTTCTGAACTCCTCTTATTGCTCTCACCTGGATGTTGATCACGCCCGCTTTACGCTATTCTCTAGGACATGGACTGAGTTCAGACAGCTACTGCCTGTTTGCATGGACCACTTAATGAATCCCAACTTGACGGATAGCGCATTTCTCACGGAAGTGTATCACATTGATGGTGACGGTGAAGAAGGCGCTTGCGTCTTCAACGTCGCCCATGGCCAGAAAGAGTCTGCCACAGTCGCAGCCCGGCGGTTGCTGTACGGAGACCATTCATTTGCACATGCAGTCCACGGGACAGCAGACGGGGTGAGAAATCTGACCTGCGAGAAGGTCCGAGAGTTTCACAAGTCGACGTTCCGGCCAGACAACATGTGCCTGATTCTGCGGGGCTCTATTGACCCGCAAGAGCTTCTTGCAGCACTCGCAGAGATTGACGAGTCCTTGCCCACCTCAGAATCGCAAGCTGAGGCTCCTCAACCACTTCCCAGCCTCGTGGCCAACAAAACAGTGACTATTGGGCTTCCAGAAGGTTCTGAGAGTTGCACGCAGCATATCTTCTGGTCTGGCCCTGAGTTGGCCGACAAGGTAGGCGCGGCAGCTTTGTACATGCTTTTGGAGTACATCACTGAGCCCGAGTGCAGTTTCAGGAAGGCATTGGGTGGTCTCGATTACTACATTAACCAGACCGTTTTGAGCAGGCAGGAGTTTTACATGTACGTGGGCGGCATTCCGGATGACATGCTTGATGGCATCGAGGATCTGGTGATGGCTGCGCTGCAGGAAGAACGGGACAACTTTAACCTCTCTCTGATTTGCGAGATCGTGGAGCGAGAAAAGAGTGAAATTATGGCCAAGCTAGAAAGTGGTAACCAGTGGGACTCGGATTATGTCAAAACCTTCATATACGGCGATCGCCAAGGTAAGGACCTGGTGGCCCAGCATCAAACCCTGGAAGAGGCCGACGTGATATCAGCATGGACCAGAGAAGAGTGGATGGCCTTCTTCACCAAGTACTTCCTTTCCAACCCACACGCCACAGTGCTAAGGCGCCGAATACCCTCGACGGAGCCAGAGCTCGAAGACGATTACTCTGACGAGCAGCTTGTCAAATTCCAAGAACAGCTCAGCCAGGCCCGCAAGATCAATGACACGCCAATTCCTAAAGACGTTCTTGAGTCATTTCGTCCTGCCGATCCCGCGGATATCAGATACATCCAGACTGTGACTGCGAGAGCTGGTCTGTTTCCGGCCACAGAAAATAACGAGGTGCAGCGATTCATTACAGACAACACGCCTTCTGACTTTGACTTGGCGGCGCATTTTGAGCACTTTGACTCTTTCCATGTCTCCGTCAGCGTCAACCTATCAGCAAACACAGTTGATGAGCGGCTTTTGCCTTACTGGAGCATCATGGAACGGCTGTTTTCAATGCCGATGGAGCTGGATGGCGTTCGGTTAAGCGGTGCAGAGGCGCAGAAAAACCTCTACAGGGACATTGTGCCGCAGGCTACGTTCGTTGGTGAACACTCGACGATCACAGACATGGTTGAGGTCTATATGAAGTGTCGGACTGATAAGTACGCCGAGGCTTTGTTATGGCTCAGCAGAGTCATGTTCAATACTGTTTTTGACCCGGTAAGTGTTTCTGAGATGGTGCAACCGCTCCTGGAACCAATCGAGCACCCAAGCCTGATACTGAATGAAGGTCATCCACGAAATCTCTGGCGAGTTGGTGACGCCGGAAGCAATCAGCAGTTCTATCGGAACGTCGCTGCAAGGCTACAAGGAGATGAAGCCGCTGATGTCCAGGCTGACTTGAATCTGTTCCGGAAACAGCTGTTCAGGTCAGACAACATGAGAATCCTGGTGTACGGCAACGTACTGGCACTAAAGAACCCGGTTGGAGCGCTCTCTGTCCTGAAGTCTGATACCCAGCCCATTACAAGCCTGACACCCGTCCCCAGGCCCCTCTATTTCCGGCCTCGATGGCAGAGCGCAGTCGCAAAGATTACCGTTTCTGGCGGTGTCGCGGCGATGCTCGTTGTAGCCGACGGAATCAGCGACAGTTCGCATCCTGACTTTGTTGGTCTCCGTCTATTGTGTGAGTACCTCACGGAACCATCGCAGGGCGCATACTACTTGAAGAATGATACCGAGTCGGGTGTTTTGCTGTTTGAAGTCAGAAACGCAATGACGCTGTCGTTGGCCGAGAGCAAGGATATTTTCGAGCTGCTAGAGCAGCTGCTGTCGCCAGCCACGATTAGGAAAGCAGTAAATGGGCTGCCGTTCCCTCCATCAACGCCAGAGCTGGCAGCATGCGACAAGTTTACCGATATTCTGCTCGACCGCGAAGTGTACTTTGAGCACGCACTCCTAACAAAAGCTGGCAAGATTGGTGAGGACGAGTTGCGACGAGTGCTAAAGCGGTACGTCATGCCTCTGTTCGACCCGAAATCCTCTCGCGTTTTTGCCGCCTGCAGTCGCGATGACGTTGAGGCACTGCAATCGCAGCTTGAAGCCAGCGGCTATGAGGTTGTGATTGCGCGCGACCCAGCGCCAGAAAACTAACAAATGCATCAGTTTACTACAATACATATATACATCGTTTCATGCCTTCTTGTCTCTCTGAGCTTCTCTCTCTCGCTCCTTCCTTTTGCGCCTCTTGGCTTCGTAGTCGTGCCACTCGCCAATATCCTTTAGATCCAGCGGCTCATCCTTGGGCTCTTCAGTAAAGTACTCATGCTTCAACACTTCCTCCGAACCGATTCGTTTGTGGGGATTCATCACCAGCATTTTTCGCACCAAATCGAGACAGTTTGGCGTGGGGATGAGTGAACCATACAGCTGAACGAACTTGGACTGCATCGGAGCAGACGGCAGCAGCATCTGATACCAGGGCAGTTCAAGTATCTGCGGCCAGTCCTCAGTACTAGGCGTACCCATGATGTTGTAGATAGCATTAAGCTGCTCCAGTTCGTCTTTGGCTTGGAACAAAGCCTTCTTGTTGAACAGCTCCACAAGAATACACCCCATGCCCCAAACATCGACGGAGCCGGTGTACTTAGTGGCGCCTAAAAGCAGCTCGGGCGGCCGGTACCACAATGTGATGACCCTGTTGGTGTACTGTGCGTTTGGGTTGCTGAGGTCCACCTTTCGCGCCAGGCCAAAATCAGCCAGTTTGATGTTTCCTTTATTGTCCAGCAAAATGTTGGACCCTTTGATGTCTCGATGAAGAATGCCTTTGTGATGAAGGTATGACAGGCCCTCCATCATTTGTCGAAACAAAAACTTGACCTGGCCTTGACTCAGCACCAGGGTCGGATGAAGCAGGAGACCAGCCAAATCATGCTCTAGGTACTCAAATGCCATGAAAATGTATCCTTCCTCAATCACCATCTCTCGTAGCGAAACTACAGAGTGATGACGGAGCGACTGGAGCAACTTGATCTCCCGCACCGCAGTAATGGGCAGCCCATCTCGTTCGCTCTCCATTCGAAGCCTCTTTAATGCCAACATTTTGCCGGTTTCAACGTTTCTCACCTTGTATACTTTGCCGTACGTTCCTTCTCCAACCTGTTGAAAGCGTTCGTACACACTGCTCTGTCGCATAGAAATCCTTGGACCGGGCGGGATCTTGGGCTCTGCAGGTACTCCAGGGCTCTGATGTCTGCTTTGGGCGCGAGAAGGACGCTCTTCGTCAACACGTGTGTCTCGGTTCCGATAATCTAGGTTTTCTTTGTCTCGCCCATCCCTATCTCGCCTGTCCCTATCTCGATCGTCTCGACCGTCACGGTCCCTCTCTCGATCAGCTTTGATATCTCGATCGTCTCGACCATCACGGTCCCTACCATCTCGATCGTCTCCGTCTTTACGGTCGCCTTTCGGACTGTTATCCCGCCTCCTATTGTTTCTTCTGCGTTTCTGATTCTTTTTTCCTTGTGCCTGTTGGCCCTGCTGACTCCGCTGACTCTGCTGTCGCTGGCCTGGTCCACCTTGTTGCTGACTTGGCTTGTCTAAACTATCGACCTTATCACCAGAATCATGCTCAGGAGAGAAACCACCCCTTGGCGAATGCACTTGTTTGCCCTTCTTTCCAAAATTGATCTTAATTTTTTCTCTGTTTTGTGGCGTGTGATGAGACCCGTTTCCGTGCTCTTGACCATTCTGACCATTCTGTTTACCATGACCATTCTGGCCCTTGCCGTGACTATGGTGCCCGTGGTGATGCCCATTCTGATGCCCTTTACCGTCACCTCGTGGCTTCTTCACAGGCGTCAACCTCTCTGAGAATGACCGCTGTGGCGACCTCTTCCGTTTGCTATCCTCTCTGCCTATCCCGTCGTTTCCCCGGTCATCGTCTCTTCCTTTTCCATCACGCCCTCGTTCATCATCTCTGTCACGGTTCCTATCACGGTCTCTATCCCGCTCTCTATCGCGGTCTCTGTCCCTGTCTCTGTCTCTGTCGCGATCTCTATCACGATCCCTGTCCCGGTCACTCCAACCTCTGTCATCTCTTCTGTCGTCTCTATCATCCCTCCGCTCATTTCTGTCTCTGTCGCTTCTTTCACCGCCCCCACGACCTCTTCCTTGGTTCTGACCGCGGTTACCGTCTCTTCGGTCGTCCCGCCTGTGGTCGTGTCGTCGGTTATTGGTCATCCTGCTCTTCAGCCCTCGAAGGCGCTAAAAGTCTGACAGTACCACTGATTTGAATTCACCAGGGCAGAACCAGCTCTCACAGCTACCCTCGTAGTGTTCCTGCTCTATCGAAGGTTTGTTGAAACCACTTGATCTCAGTCAGGCCACAAGCAACGTCAACCGCACTAAAAAAGAGTAATCAGAATCTCCACTATCACTGTCGTCTCAAGCACGCCAAATGTTTTCAGTGTACGCGCTGCCCTTGCCCTCTGTACCCTAACCCGCGTGCCCTAACCCTGGTTCGTCGCGGTGCTAGCAATGATAGACAGCCTGTGCTAATGCTGAAGATAGCAAAGAAAAAAGCTAGTCTACGAGGAACCAGGACTACAGGCACGCTATGGAAAGGCACGATACGAAAGAGAACAGGACAAAAGTCTGCCGCGGAGACGGCCATACCACAGACCCCAGCAACGAGAGCTGGAAACCAAACAAGTTGAACAATCTTGTGGTCCACGACCTAACGACCGGTCATATCGCCAAACCAACCTCGAAAGGATGAATGTCCAAGGCAGTCCGACGTAGTAACAAAACCAGTCGACCATAGTCCGCCAACCCGGATGTATCGGCCACAAGTGCCCTAGGCGATGGGTATAAATAGAGCACAGTCTCTAATAGGTCGTTTTGAGGTTATCCAACCGGAGCTATACCAAGGCTAGTGCCCGGCTCTATCCATAGCTCTGTCCATGATACCGACCATCAAGTAGATATCCTTCTGCTTCCACCGAAGGCAATATAGATGCTGAAGGTACTAAGCCGCCGCTTAGACAAGGTCATGAGAGCTCACCAAGCTCTTGGCCTCCTGAGGTTTATTCATCTCACCCTAAGTAGGACAGCTGAACCCGTCTACTCCCGGCATCACCAGAGTCGTATCATATCTACAAGGTGGTGTCGATACAGGAGGTACAGTGTAGCGAGGCGAGTTTTGGGACTTTCGACAGGGTAACTTTAGCAACCCTTGCCCATATGGCAAGTTGGCCACGACAGATGAGATATTTCTTCGCGAAAGAAGTCCGTAGAGATGAGGTGGCAAATATAACCCGCTCCGCTAAACAAATAACACCCCATACGCGCGTGGACGTGTAGATACGAGGCAACACGTTTACGAACGTCAGTTCAGAAATGCACGAACTATAGCCTAGTACGTGTCTACCGCCGTTACGTCACGGAAGTCAATTCGCCCAACCGGTACAGACAGTGTCCTATGCATACTGCTGAGCTCCAGTGCACGCCCGCGGATGGGCCCTCCGTCCACAAGTAGTTGCGCGTGATGAGCCAGGGGCAGACCATTGCAGAAATCTTGCCTAAGCAAATTAAGAGTGCCATCGGGTTGTGAAGAACAACCACTCAACCCGGATATGTGGTATCACAAGACATCGGTAAAGAGACCGAGCTGAAATAGCTCATGTCATGAGAGCGGTAACAGGAACAGAAATTGTGGATCGATCTGCGGATCGATCGAAGGTGAGGGTGTCGAAAAGGGCGAAGCGGTGTTGACGATGTCATTGGGCTGAAGTGACAGCACTGTTAAGGAACAGCGTATTAAGATATGACGGAAGCTTTGATTAGGTGTCTACCGTTACAAACAGCGATTTCATCAGCTCAGCGCTATGCTGAAATGTGCGGCTTTGGCCGCCTGAGGTGCGGCGTTGCAGATGATTTATGACAAACGGAGCAAGCCGAACTGTTGGCATAGTCTTGAGCTATCGGCCTCTAAACAAATTTAATGATAAAGTGAGCTGATTAATTAGTGCTGCACTCATTTTCGAGCTAGTCTTTGGGATTGGGGAAACTAAACGGCCTGGCTGATATGGAGAAGCTAGGACTCGGCCGCGACTATCAGTCACTGTACGTAGTACTATTTACGTCCAGAGCTAGGCTAAACTCAGGCATCGATATCCTGTTGGAGAACCCGAAATGATGCCACTTTATTAGGGGTGATAGGGACAATTGAGGTAACAGGGGCCGCGGAGACTGTCGTCGTGGCAAAAGCACTTGTACTTGAAAGAGTACGTTGACGATCCGAAGTTTGTCGTCGATAGCACAGATCGAATTAAGTATAGTTAATCGATATACCGAAATTAGGGAATGTGGATGCGTGGAAATGCCGGTGAGTTCGACCTATGACAGGTAAATGATATATCAATTGATTTATCGTAGCTGGAAATAAGCGGAGAGTCTCTGCTGGTTTCCTGAAGCAATCTGGCCACATAGCAGCTAGTTAGCGCGACATAGCTAGAAGTAGCATCAAACGCATGAGCCGCTCTCAAAGAGGCTGCCGCCGCAACAAATTGCGAATTCTTCATAGCGAGTGACCAAGTGCAGAGTGACACTCGATATACAAAGCGAGCAGCTGCTAGATTTACGTAGCCATTCGACAATCATTCATTCAGAATGTCCCGTGCAAGACAGAAGCCAGAGATCTGGATGCCACTCAATGACACTGGCATGACCGCATCCCTTGAATTACCTGACGCTGGTTGGGGATGCAGACCGACTTGTAAATCCTATTAGTGAAGTAAGTGAACGCTGGGCTTTGTCCTTGATCTGCGGAAGTGGCCCAGCGGGATGACGACACGGATAAGAAGACTGAGCTTTTTGTGCGAGGAGATTCAAAAGACGTGGGTGCAGCACGCAAGAACCCGCCAAATTGCCGCGAAAGTTGTGCAGCCCCCCAAGGGACGTCCTCCACGAGAAGAGAGATCGTCACATTGTCGGTATCGGTTGACTGCTGAACCAGTAACGATAATGTGATTGATGTTGGCTTGCGGGACTGCAATTTTGGGCCTTTCTGAAGGTTTCGCTTAAGCTGCCGAGTATCTTAGGATACTAAGTAAGAGTTGTGGCGATTTCTGCGTTCAAGTGGCATTTTCAGGCACCAGTAACAGTAAGACCATCGTTAGGGTGTTACCAGCGCACTGTGATGAGCGCGCAAAGTCAAAAATGTGACCTTCTGGCGAAATAATGTGTCTGGCAGTGTGATTAATAGTAAGCAGATACTGCCGAGACTCTATTGGACCGGTTAATTCGTCTGCCAATGCAGGTGTTTAAATATGACGGAGGAATAATATCATTTCTCACGCCCGGAAATCGTACAAGAGGCGATAAGCCAGGTATCTGAGCATGCTGAACAAGGCATAAAAATCCCCAATTCTCCGCCCAAGATTGCACTTTAAGGTCACAGCACTCCGCCCGGTAAATTCGCTCGGAATCGCTTCACTGCTGCACGTGACTTCACGTGACTTTTGCCAGGCCCGGGTAACTTGAATTGCGCTCTCTGGGATTGGATAAGGCCTGTGGAAAATCGCGTCACTAACGAACACACAGATACAATGTTGGCTGCCTTTAGAGTGAGTATGGTAATAACAGTGATACAGAAGCTCTAGAGGTGAGGTGATTTCAAAGAGAGAGCTCATTCTCGCGGGCTGATATGCTATGGCTGGCTGACTAACGCAGGGAATTCGACAGATGCGACCAGCGTGCGGCATGAGGCGATTCATCTCTGACGAGGTGAAGTCTGCCATCAACTCTGCCGTCAAGTCTGCACCAGTGGTTCTGTTCATGAAAGGAACCCCAGAGGCCCCAGCTTGCGGTTTTTCGCGAGCCACTATTCAGATCTTGGGCTACCAGGGTGTTGATCCAAAGAAGTTTGCTGCTTTCAACGTTCTGGAGGACCCAGAGCTGCGACAGGGAATCAAGGAGTTTTCTCAGTGGCCAACTATTCCTCAGCTCTACATCAAGGAGGAGTTCATCGGTGGACATGATATCGTTGTGTCCATGGCTGAGAGCGGCGAGCTGACTAAGCTGCTGACCAAGGAGGATGTGTTGGTTCCAGAAGAGTAGATACGGCCCAGTATTGTCAGTTGATACGACAAATGGCTTTTGGACGGTAATGTACAGTAGCATAATGATAGAGCATGATTTACGATCGTTTATGCGGTGTACTTCCAAGAAGTAGTGTGGCGTGTACGGCGTGAAATGATGATACTCCTTCGAAATGACATAGGAAACCGCCGTTCAGAGAGTTCGCCAGTAAAACAGTCTAGCAAATGAAGAGTTACTTATGACAAAGGCTTTTCAAACTTTATTGGGTTGGGTCTTCGGCTCAGCTAGGCTTGTCGTCATGGGAACGTTGATTTTCTCTTTTGCCATTGATTTCCAGACAACTCTTGTGTGGAAATTCCATTGAAAGAGGTCAATCATGAAATGTGCAGCGACTCCGCCTACTAAATAGTCGGCGTGGAGTCAAAGCCGCCCTCCGACCTTTTACCATGCCATCATTGCCGGTTCCAACCTTTCCAGAGAAGGGACAAATTGATACTGATGGAACTGATATATTCTCCTATAATATCATCCTAGTGCACATATTCACAGTCCAGAGTTCCTCGGCTGGAAGTTATCTCCTCCTCTCAAAGTAGGAAGAGTTGCCCATAAAGGCAATGCTCGTGTCGAAAACCCACTCTCCCACATCGAGATATCGCTCCACAAAGCCCTTGGCGTCCTTCGATTCAATGTTACTGGTCTTCAAACTTTGTTAGTATGCCCAAATCACGTGCACTCACGAGAGACCGGTGGATCGCTTGACACCGGCCATCAAGGCCGACACCAACACCAGGTCAAACGAAACGTGAACAAGTCTGCTGAACTACATTAGCTTTGTTTTGATTTTTTGCCCTTACAGTACCCATCTGTGGCGAGGAGGGATGCGTGTGATCGTGATATCCCATCGCGCGCGCCGACGCGCAGAATTCAAGGGCACTTTACATTGTTATCAATTGAGTCCGCCACTGTTTCTTGTCATGCTGAGTTGTTGCTATGGACTAGATTAGATGATTTGAGCCACTGCCTGAGATTGGTTCAAAATCAAAAAATAAGCGGGAATCCGGCGCTTATATACTTTTTTCGCCTGCTCTGAACTCTTAGTGGCAGGTCATGTTGGAATTTGATGCCTAATCATGTCGGCTGTTGCTGACTAATCGCTCCCAACCACCCCTATAGAATTTTCCGACCATCTGTCTTCATCACATTATTCAACACATCGTTTCACAAGCTCTGCTTAGACCTTGTTTCACGAGTCTTTGGTGTTTGGGTTGTTAAGGTTGGTTTCCTCACATTAGTTTACAGTGCTAACGCAGGAATAGACTAGCCCCTGGCTGTCTATCGTTGTGGTCGACTTCGTCGTCGTTAAGCATCTGTCTAATAAGGTACGTATTATATCACATTATTCAACACATCGTTTCACAAGCTCTGCTTAGACCTTGTTTCACGAGTCTTTGGTGTTTGGGTTGTTAAGGAATAGACTAGCCCCTGGCTGTCTATCGTTGTGGTCGACTTCGTCGTCGTTAAGCATCTGTCTAATAAGTCTCACTCGCTGTACGCGACTCGATACCTTG